>LDKF01004226.1:0-17468 GCA_001026735.1 Rotylenchulus reniformis | reverse complement strand
ATAATATTAAAATTTAATTAAAAAGTTGATATTTCCAATTTAATTTATTGAGGAGATATAATTTATTAAAAAATAATTTTAAAATGCAATTAAAAATTCAATTAATTCATTATCTAAAAAATAATACTATGTATTTTTATTATAATAATTCCTAATAAAATCAAAAGTTTAAAACCATTTTCAAAGAATTTGACAGGTATACTCAAAGTTAATAGATTTGAAATGCAAAATAATTTATAAAATTGATATCTCTATATAAATGAAAAATAATGAAGAAATTTGTACAATTTCCATCAAAGTAATTATTAATTTTTTATAAGAAGCAATCATAGATTTAGGACGTGATGATAAAAACATTCCGAAAGAAACAGCCGAGATGGTATATGGTATAAATTTTCTATGATTAAATTAAAAATAACGAAAATAATTATAATATAAGATGAAAATTATTAACATTTTACTTATAAACGTTTTTTCTTATTCCAAACTTCTATATAATATTTTTTGTTAAATAAAATTAAATAAAAATTTTAAATTGAGCTGGTCACCTCCAGTAGAGCTCTCACTGTCTAACCGAATTCCTTCAAATTCCGCCTGAACAAATGCCAGTCGAAGAGGGTGTCTTGTGTTTAATGATCCAAAAAACATTTAAATTATAAATATTTTAAAATTAAATAATATTATTTGCTTTAAAATTAAAACTTTAATGAAATCAGTTGTTATTCAATTCAAAAAATACTACTAATAATTAATACTCACCATGGCATGAGTTCTATTAATTCTCGCCATCACATTTAAATTGAAAGAAATATATAATAAATAAAATACAAAATACTTTATATAAGAGAGAATTTAAAATTTTATTAATAAATTAGGAAAGTGAGTATATGCGCTAGCATATATTATATACCATATATATGTAAAAAATTATATTTAATTTTTAAATTATAGATTAATTTATAATAATTATTCACTTAATTCAGAATTATATTAATACCCAATAAAAGCAGATTTAAAATGGGATGATCCTAAAGAATTCCATTGTCCGTATGATAGCAGGTATATTTAATTTAACTCAAACATTAGGAGGAATTGTAAATTAAAATTACGATATCTAAAACGAATCATATAAGTTTTTTCTTCTCTAATTATATAGTATAGATAATGTAAATTTAAAAAAGGAAATTATAAACCTAATTAAAAATAATAATATCGGATTAATATTTGTTTCATAATTATATTTTAAAAAATTAGCGGGGAAAAATAATAAATTTAAAATAATAATCTGCACTTGAATAATAAATAAAAAATTCAACATCATTTTAAAATAAATAAACTAAACTATTATTTATATTAACATAAAAAATATTTTTTTTGATAAATGAAAAAAAGATTATTAATATTTTTAAATTATTTAGCTCAATTTATTTATAAGAATGGATAAACTAATTCCATATTAGCATCACGATGTATTAATTCACATAAATAAAAATCATTCATATTTTCATAATTTTAAAAAAATCAAATTAATTTATTTCAACTGAATACTTTGCTATTATTTTTTAAGAAAATAGTTTAAATTTATGAGTTAAAAATTAGGATAATATTGAAACCGAAGGTGTTCATCAGGGTTGCACGCAACCGTATTTTATTTAAATTCGCAAATTGTAATTTTTGAAAAATCCTAAAATCGAATTACCATATCAAAAAAGCAAAAAAAAAAATTCAGTTTTTAGATCTTATTAAAAACAATAATTTTTGTGCAATTATTTCCGTATGGAAACGAGTCCCAAAAAAGGTTTTTTAGAGTCCCCAGGATCTATTCCTCCCCCCTCTTCCTTTGTCATCCTAAAAAACCTACCACTTACTCCCCCTGGGTCTGGATATTGGGTGCCGAAGTTGGGAAGGGATAAGCAATCCAATCCACTGGCAATTCTCCTCACAAGGGAAGGTTCCCAGGTGTCCGAAGCCTGGTGAAAAACTGAATCCGCAGCTCGATAGAGCACCCCCGATTATAGAATAAATCTGCTGTCAAATTTGCTGCGCCGAGATAAAAATTTCGCCCCAGGGGCCACTCAACTTTCTTTGACCCCTTCCTATTCCAACTCCATCCCCAAGTAAACAACAGCATGCATGGTCTAATGGTTATAGCCCCGGGTTCCTTCTCATAAGNGTGTATATTTATATATACAAATATACAATAGTAACCTATTAATTTTAAAATTAAATTTATTTTTTTGTAAATGGCATAATCTTCATTTTAAAATAATAATTAAATATATTTTATAATAAAATGCTAATAACACTAATATTAGTTAGCATTGTTATTACATAGCTCGAAAGTCATAAACAAGAAAATTTAAGAAAATCTTTCTTTATAAAAGAAATGCTTAATTTTTGCATTAATATTGGTTGCTTTTTAAGCCATTGGTATGACAGACTCTTGATTGTTTTTTCTCTTTTTGATAAATAAAATTTTTTAATAATTTGGAATGAAAGAACGCATAATATCTGGATGACTTTCATTCCGATCTATGGCCTATGTGGTAAAAAATTATTTTTTTAAATAATTTTAAAATTATTTTTTTAAATAATATAATACTACTTAGGGTGTGCGATAAGTTTTGAGCCCTCCTCGCATTTTTAATGAAAACATTTTTTAAAAATCAAATTAAATAGAATCAATCCTCTAAATATCCAGCATTATAATCGACCAGATATTAACTCTTTTTTATTAAAAGACCAGGTATTAACTTTAAAATCTAGAGACTTTTGAAGCAAAAAACAATTTGAACCCAATTTTAATATGGTCTAATTGGACCAAATTTTTCACTACAATATAAAGTGCTAGAGAGCCAAGTCTAATGGAATTCTGATAGAGCATTATCTGAAGAATATTCAGGATAAAAAAAGGCTACCAGCTTAGCTCGTAAATTTTTTTATAGAGGCTCTTTTTTAAGCGTCGATTTTGAGCAATCGGCCCAAAATGAAGTTTTTAACAAGAAATTAACAAGAACAGATCAGGAGAATCGAATTTTGACTTATATGACCTAGTTTGGCCTAGAATTATTGAAAAATAATGGTTTGTTTCATTAAGAAAGCCTCACAGTTGAAATTTCAATTTTACTCCCCGAAAATGGCCTAATTTTTAGGGGATTTTGACGAGCTCCCACAACCTTTTTTTTTGAAATTACTGAAATATTTCTTTGATATATCTTAAAAGAGGGTATTTTATTCTATATTATTCCGCTGATTTTGTTTTTCCATCTTAGCGGAATGGTTCAGTTTGAGGCCATTCTAAATTTCTGCTTGAATGTCATTTTTAGACACATTTATGATAAAAATCATAAAAAAATTTTATTGTGGATTTTAATTTTTTTCCAAATAATTATGAAAGAGGACATTTTGGCCTACAATCTAAAAAAAAGATCACGGGAATTGATGGTGAAATAACAAAGTTATGAATTTTTTAATATAAAACTATAAGGAGGGCTCAAAACTTATTGCACACCCTAAGTATTTAAAAATTATAATTATTTGAATTTAACACAAAATTATTTTCATTATCAATTTTTTATACTCTCGTTTTTCTGTCAATAAATTTTTCATTCATAGAATTCTTTAAGTAAACAATTTTTCTTTTTATTTTATAAATTGTTTTAATTTATTAAGCTTTCTATTATTGCTTGTTATAAAATGCATGTAATTTTTAAATTGTAATTTTCATAAATTATTTTATAAATTGTATCTTAATTTATCTTTTAAAACATATAGTCATCATCCCATTTTT
This sequence comes from Rotylenchulus reniformis, assembly GCA_001026735.1. NCBI lineage: Eukaryota > Metazoa > Nematoda > Chromadorea > Rhabditida > Hoplolaimidae > Rotylenchulus > Rotylenchulus reniformis. The sequence goes on along the minus strand of LDKF01004226.1, from coordinate 13,678 downwards.
TATGTAAGATTTCGGCTAGGGCTATGTTAATTGCGTTCCTGCATGTTAAGGCTATACTTACAACGCCAAAGGTTGTATGCTTCCGGGGCCATCCTTAAAATATTTTTCATCACATCCGCCCACTGCCAAGTTGCCTCAAAAAAATAATAAAAATGATGATGAGCATGTAATCGGCGAGATGTAAAGATCAGTTCTATTTCATACTATAGGCTTTTATAGGTTTTTACTGTTAAAATTTCTATCTAAATATTATAAAATCACAATCATATTTATTTTTGATTTAAATTCTATATTCATTTGTCTATTAAACTTTGCTTTTTTTCTCATTTTATGATATTAATTAGATTTAGTGATTCCTCACTTCCTTCTCCTTGCATATCCTGTTTAAAATATTATCGGCATAGGTTAATTAGTTTTTTTTTCTTAATTAATTACATTCTATTAATTTTATTTTTGAAGTTTTATTTCTTAGAGATGCTCTAATTATTTATATCTTTGGAACGATATTTATTTAATTATTTAAATTTTAGTTGAATTTTTTTTATTAATTTTTTCATTTGCTTAAGCTAATGCATTAATCAGTCTGCAGAATATTGGATAACATATCAGATAGTAATTTAGTTTATTTTTTCAATATTATTCACCCTTTACTATAATAATTATATATTTGAAAAATATTTTAATTAATCATCATATACATAATGACGATAAATGAACGTTCATTCAATTTTGATTTTTCCTTGACTCTTCGCATTGGATAGGTCAAATGGTCTCCAGGTTTGGTGGATTCGTTATCTGATTATTTTGATTAAAAAATGACAAAAATTAATAAGAATAAACCTTTCCAAATTTATTATCCTATCATAAAAATAATATATTTTTTATTAATATTTATTTTGTATTTTTTAAATTAATATATCATATGCATTCATATTTATTATATTAGAATATAAATCTTTTTTATTTTATTTGATTGAGTGTAATTTTTAAATTTGGATAAGTTTTAAAATAAATAATTTTGATGCTATTTTTTATAATATTCAATTTATTTATTTTTTGATTTGAAAAAAATCGAAATAAATTTTTATTCGTAATTTTAAAATAATAAAAAAAGAAAAGTGTATTTAATAGCTAACATTTGGAAATTTATTGAAAAATAAAAAATGTTATTATCAAAAACGAACAATAAAAAATTGGTCTTAAATCCACAATTATTTATTTTTTTAATGTCCTATCATCGGTTTTTATTAAATTTTATTCCCAAAGAAATGTTAATTTAAATTTTATATATTATCTAAGAAAATAACAAATGATTAATTGTTAAAATGAAAATAATTATCATGAATTCTATTTTCATGTATTCCACGGTTGATTATAATTTAATCATAATTTTTTTATATTATATTTTTTTATATATCGTTTACATTTTATCTTTTTTAACTTATGAAATGAAAAATTTAGAAAATTGTTATTATAAATATTTTTATGTTACTGAAATTAAATTTCTTTATTTTATCTTTATAAACGAATTTAATTTTAAATTTAACGATATTTTAAATTGCAAATTCATTTTTATATTAGGATAAGTAGTTAAATAACTTTTAAACGAATTATCATGATTCAAATAACCTATTCCTTTCTTCCGAGTAAATATTTTTTAAGATTTTCTTTAGATTTCTTATTTTAAATTGATTGAATAAAATATTTAAAAGATATCATTAATGTTTATATTATCATTTAAATGTTTACATAAAAATTATCTTATTCTATATTATTTAAAAATTGAATATTAAAGTAAATATGGTAATGAAAATGATTTGTCTAATATTTCAAAGGCTATATGATGTTTTCCCAATTAATTTTTGATATTTTAATAATTCCGTTTAAATTAGTCAATAATGAATTAAATTTTAGTTTTTAAAAAATTTTAAATTAATTTTATCAGATTTATGTTAGATATATTCTTTTTAGAATTCGGTATATTTTTGTTTATATGTTGTAAAAAATTTTATTGAGTTAGTTTTTATATTGTTATTCTAATTAATTTAACTCTTTTCTCCATTCTAATTAATTATTAAGAAGAGGAATTAAATTTTATTATTGTTAATTTTTACAAAGTAATCTTGTGTATATAAATGTTTATTTATCTACTTAGTAATACATATCTTTATAATATGACTTTTGTTCTTCTAATTTTAGCATATATTTAAAAATTATTTATACTTTATCGAACTGTATGAATCGTTGCTGCAGAAACTTGTGAAACTTGCACTTCCTTGCCTTTGCAGACTGCCTTGATGTGTCCAATCTTCTGGCATTGATGACACATTGCATCTCGAAACTTGCAATCCTCTCGCTTGTGATCCGAATGTCCACATGAGAAGCATTGGCCTGATTTGCGAATTGAACTTGAGCTTCCGTTTGCTCTTGCATCTTAGTAAATCTGACGGTTGGAATTCTTCTTTGCAGGCTTCCATTGCTGTGGATGCGAAGCAATTGCATCGATTGACTTCGTCCTGGAAGATTGTGCGAGCATCGTAGCGTTTGCCCGAACTGACAGGAAGGTCCGGCATTCTTCACGGAGCTTCTTCAGAGTAATGGCTTCATTCTTCTTCTTTGCAGCTTCCAGAATCTCTAGACACTTCTGTCGTAACTCATGAAGATCATCTCGTAATGCAGTAACTAGAATCAGGCATTTCAGCTGTTCCTTGCAACACGCTGAGAATCCGGCATTTTCGCATGCAGCATTGACTTGATTGAATATCGCCATGATATCTTGATTTGCCCTCTGTTTCAGCTTGAAGCACTCGTACTGACGGACGAACACGGAGCGCGAGTCTTCGAATAATTCCTTGAGTTGCTGAATGGCTTCTTCAAATGTCAAGTCATCAGGACGCTTCGGTTGAATACTATCGGCAAAGTTGGAGTAGTCTTCATCCGATAATTTGCTGACCAGCAATCGCACCTTCGTAGCGGAATCCAAGTCCTTTCCATCTTCCTCGAAGAATTTGCCGTACCGCTGGTACCAGGCATTGAATGTACTGCCACATTCAGCATCGTAGACGAACTTTCCGATGCGGTTGTCGAGCGAAGAAGCAATTGTAGCATGCTGCGCACTTTGAGCCACCACTTGCTGCATCTGTGGTTGCTGGGCTCGATTTTCCAGGAGTTTGGCCACCATGTCTTCATGACGAATCTGCTGATCACGCATCGCTTGGGCCTGTTGTTCCAGCATCTGAGTAAGGCGCTCGAAGGTTTGATCCTTGCTTGGTGCCATTTGTCCTTGACTGAAGCTTGAATAATCCTTGTAGCTGTCCTTGAATAATCCTTGAGTTTGCTCCTTGAGGTTTGCTGACTGCGCCAATTGTTGTATCCTTGGGTCGTCGGAAGAGGCCAAGAGACACAATGAAGAATAATAGTTTATTGATGACAATAGAATAAAGGAACAAGGATAGGAAGTGAGGAATGAGGAGAGAATGAGCGAAGAATGAAGGAAATGACTTGCTTATATAGGAGGCGTGAGAAAGCAACCAATGAGAGAGAAGGAAATACATAGTGAACAATGGAAATATAATCACAAGAAGAATCATGTTATCATGTCACATATCCAACAAAATTTTTTGATCCTCGTTATAAAATTATTTTTAACAAACTAAATATTTATCTATCCAGAACAAGCTTTTATAAATTTTGTTTATTGAACTGATTATTTTATGTTGAGTGATTATTAGTATTTAAGACTTATAAAAAAATTAAAAAATTTCTATTTCAGAGAAAATAGAACTCCAGATCCAGCATGCTGCAAAATTGTTGAATTAAATTTACCTATATAAGGACAATAAAATTAATATAATTAGTTAATTAATGGGACGTTAGAATTAATTTTTTAATAATTTTGAATCTTGTTTAATTAAATTTCCATTAATTTTAATTAATTTTTAGTTATAATTTCATTTAGTATTTGATTTCTTTCTACATTATTTTATACTGATTTGTATTACATAATAAAATGGAGGATTTTTCTCATGAAATTCGCAAATTTTATTTTTTTAATTATTGATTCTGTATTAGATTTGTCATGCTACAGGATATTTAAATTATTCTTAAAAAATTTTCTTTAAGATTTAGAGTAATTGAATAATTCTTTAAAATATAAAAAACTTTTCAGTTTTATTTTTTTTAAAGAAAATATTTTTATATATTTTATTGAGATAAACGAACTTTATAATTTCATATTCCTTTAAAAATATTTTAATAAATATTATTTTTAATAAAGTTTGCAAATAAGACTAACCAAAACGATAACCAAAAGATCTTCATCCTCTTTTAGATGAAAATCATAATCATAAATAAGTTATTAATTGTTTAATTTTAATAATGTTATCATTTTATTTATTATGAAATATTTCATTTTAGTATTATTATTATTTAATGATTCATTATATTAGATTTTTTCTCTTTCTAATTTGCAAAAAAATAGTTGAGACGAAATATTTAATTATTCGAGTATTTTTATAAAATTTATTATTTTTGATTATTTTATATTACTAAAATGGTAATTTTTAAATGAAATTTTTTCATAAAAATTGGATAATTTAAAGATCCAATACATAAAAATTTATAATTTATTTATATTAATTTTTTTGAAACTATTTAATTTTATTATTTTATATATAATCAATATTTATGAGATATCGAATAAAAAGATTAAATGATATCGCTTATTATTAAGCCATATTTTTTAAATCTCTCTCAAATTGTTCACAAAGTTCCGAAAGCATTGAACTATTTATTTTAAAAATAATAAAGATAAAGTGCAATTTTTATAAATTTATAGCAAAATATAATCAAAACAGATATGTATTCCATGTGCTAGGTATATCCATATTCTCCATCTGTTTTTTGTGTGATCCAACTAGGTTTGTTTTTTTAAATCTTAGCAAAGAAAAGATTGTTAAATCATTTCACCATATATATAATATCATTAAAATTTATTTAATGATTTTTTTTATTAATTATAATTCAAATTTGATTTATAATTTTATTAACTTATAGTTTTCATTTTAAAGTTATTTTTAATTTTTCTATCATAATATCTTGCTATTTTTATTCTTTATATACTATATAGATTTAAAATCTTGAAACTGCCAAAAATTTCAATGGTTGACGGAGTGAGCTGACCTATAAATTTATGAAAATTTTAATAAGCGATTTTTTTTTGTATCCTATATTTTCTTTGTATACAATTTTTAATTTATTTTTAAAAATTTAAATTTTATTAATTATGTGATTTAGATAGTGTTATTTCATTAGGAATTTTAATTAATTTTTACGCTTATACCTGTATTAATTTAGAATTTAAAACTTTATGATTGTCCTAAATATTCTTATAATTTTATGATCCAATGTTTATTACATTAATATTAAATAAAAATCCTATTTCAAATGAATTAAATCATATTTTAAAAATGAATTTCATATGAATTAAAATGTATAGCTTCGCATCAATTCCATCATTAGTTATTATATTAACTAACTATATACTGGTAATTATTTTTTGTGTAAGATCAATAAATTAAATTAAATTATTTCTTCAAAAAATTTTAGATGTTAATATTTTTAGTTACTTATATTATCAGTCCATAGAACAGAACAAATTTCTTATAAATATCACAATTTAAATTTTTAATATATCACAATTTAAATTTAATTTATAAATTTTATTTTCAATTTAATATTATTTCCTTTATAATAATAATGCTAATGGACATGTTCAGCGATGTATTATGCTCTACTCATTGCCCTTTAATTAATAAAAAATTCTGACATGTTAGTTTTGTTTTTGATTTGACTATCAAAAGGAATTTTAAATAATGCATATTTTAAATAATTTTTGAAATGTAAAAAATTTTCAAAATTATAGTGTTAATTATTATTTAAGATTGATTGTTTTAAATTTATATTTGAATGAATTTTTTTAAGTTAGTTTAGTTAAATTTATTTATATTTGATTATTTCTTTTTATTTTTTTTAAACTAGGTTCTAAATTCAGGAAAGAAAATATTTCCATTAAAAAATCCTTTTTAGTATTTTTTGACAAAGGTAATTTTTAGGAATAATATCATTTTTAATATATATTTTGGATCTTTTCATATTTTTGGATAATTTGTCAAAATTAATTTTTAACAAATTAACTTTCATCAATTTTTGTCTTTATAATTAGCTTTTGTATTAAATAAATATTTACATAAATTATATTTATAAACACTAGGAAACGGCGATACAGTTGAGGATCCCCGATCAATTTGGTCCGGCGATGCGATGGAGTCAGCGTCGACAAAGAACTCTCACTAAGAATGGGCGATGCCATTTGCAGTTTGGATTTGGTAGATGAAATTTTATTCTTCTATTCCTTATGTCTAACTTATTACTCATTTATTCTAAACTCTACTGGGAAACTTTTATAGCCATGGAAATATAATATTATTCATTTCAATATATAATAAATTCAATGTATTTTTGCATATTTATCCTATTTTATATAGAGGATTATTTAACAATTATACTCTTCAAGTGTTAGACAAGTATTTAATTTAAATATTAATAAACGGATAATATAAAAAGTTAGTCAAATATTTGTGAAAAATAATCATTAATTTATTATTATCATATAAAGTTGAAAAATTAATTTATGATTAAATATTTCCTAAGAAAAAATTTGCGTATCCGTTCAGTCATTCGAAAACCTCCCCCTTTTTATCATTTTTCTTTAATTTAATAATATTTCTCGCTGAATAAATTATTTGGCTTTAATTTTTTTTAATCAATATTTGTTTGCTTTTTCTCCCAATTTTTTATAGTACATCTCAATTGCGCCGTTTCTTTTATTTATATTACAATTTATATGGTAGAAATTTTACACCAAAAAATTTACTTTTTCCTTCTCAGGTTCTTATCTGGACTTATTTTAAATGCATTTCTTTCATTGCATATTCTTTACGTAAAATTATTTTATTTTTTTATTTTTTTAATTAATTATTCAACTAGTATTATTATTATTTTCATGATTTTTTATGTTTAATTTGTTTATTAATATCTTCGCCAATTTACTTCGAATAAGCTAATTAATATAAATAGTTATGTTATTTTTTCTCTAAAATTAGTTTTTTCTTAGTAATCAAATTTATATGAAATTAATTTATCAGCATTAGGAGCCGTTTAATTCAATTTGTTGGACATCTCTTCGAAAAAAGAGTCAAAACAATGGATTCTGCTAACTATTTTAATTAAATTAAGTAAATTTAAAAAGATTTTTGGAAAAACTAAGTTTACTATATTTTTTATTTTTAAATTTGTAAAATGCATTAAATTAAAATTGTAATAAAAATTAATGGAATGGAACTTTTTGGAATCATTCAAATTTAATAATAAATAAGCTAATTCATAATAAATATAGTATTTTTATTTCTCTAAAATTATTTTTTATTAATATCAACCAAATTTATATAATTTTTAAATTCATCGTCATTTTTATTTGGAATGTTTAATTTTCTAAATATTTATTTTTTATTAATTAATTTCTGTATTTTTTTAATTTTATTCATGATTTAAAAAAAGGATAAATCTCAAATTTCATTTATTATACATCTTTATTGTACTGTATAATATCGAAATTCAAAATGCATGTAATTTTATAAATTTGTGACCTTTCATAATTGTATGCTGAAATTATATGTCTTTTAAAATATATTCGTCTTCCTTCTTTTTGGTGTAGGATTCCGAGGTGGGCTATGATAAACGTGTTAGTAACAGTGTTCGGCAAAACGATGCGGGTCGGGCCCGCATCGTCGGGCCCGCAAAAACCCGACCCGCAAAAACCCGATCGATTTTTTTGCGCGCCCGTGACGGGTTTTTTGCGGGTTTTCGATTTTTACATTTTGTACCAATTCAACTCCTGAAAAATTAAAAATTAAATGTTAAAAATAAGATTTATAAGTAAGATTAAGGATAAAAACCTTAAAAATGATTTAATGGACAAAAATAATATATGAAATGAAATGTATAAAAAAATAAAATTATCAATATTTGTAATGGATCAGTGGCAAAGTACGGTTTAGACATGGCATTTACATGGCAACTTTTTTAAGCAACGAAAATTTCAAAAATAACATTTATTATTACTCGCTTTCATATTTTCCTGCACTTTTTCCAGTATCCAAAAAGCGTTTTTTAAAAAGGAATTCAATTTCTGAAGGGGCGTCGGCGGCTCCGTTAGGGGCCGCCGGAGAAATTTTTGGAAAATTAGGCTCTCCCCTTACGAAAATTGATCATTTTTTGTATTATAATTCATTTTCATGAGGGGTGGCGGCGCCGGCCNACATTATTCTTATAAATGTAGATAATATAAGAACTTGAAAATATACCTATAAATTTAATTTTATAAGAAAAGAAGCAACGTGGAAAATCTATTGGGCTGCTTCAACAAAAATACATGAGTGGTGGAATAAATAAAAGGGTAACAATTCCCCATATAAATAAATGATAATTTATATTTAATTAAATTTTCTTAATTTTGAAGTCTAATTGGTAAAAGAATAAAATTTAAATATGAAGTATTTAAACCAGAAAATAGGTTCTTTGATATGATCCAGACATGTTATATTATCTTATTATATATTAATAATAATAATTTAAACTATTTTTAAGGATTAACGATTATACATAAAATAATATAAATAAATCAGATAAATTAATACATTACCATAGAATGGATTAATTCGCTCTACAGTTATTTACTGCTAACTTTTATTATTAAATTTAAAAAGTGCAACGACGACTACCAAGAAAAACAAAAAAATTGTGTAACGAGATTTCCCATACCGATACAACACCTTTGGGGAGGATCGGTATCAGAATTGATAGAATAATAGAAATTTTAAAAAATTTTTTATTAATTGTTCAAATGATGAAGAAATTTTTCGCCAATATAAAAATTTTTAACGAAAATATAAATTATTCTATAAAATTCAAAAAAATCATAATAAAATTATTTTACCTGTACTATTACGATAGACACTATTGTATAAAAATGAAAAAAAGTAAAAAAGAAATCCAAACAGAAGTGTTAAAATTATTTTATAATATCAAATAAGAATTTTATGCTAAGCCTTTATAATTAGGTTATTATTCAATTTGAAATATATACGGTATGTTTTCCGAAATGATCTATAATAATAATTCAATAATTTTTAAAAATTGTAAAAGGAGGCCAGTGATTGATTGTAAAAAGATTCTATTGTCTTAATCAACAAGAAAATCCTCAAACTACATGTGCTATTTTAGTTTTTAACACAAAAAATCATAAATTATATAAAATGATCGTTTAAAAAATTAAATAATTATAAATAAATTGTTTATTATAGAAATAAAAAATTAAAATTTTTATTAAATATTAATTCAATAATAAATAAATTTTATTTAACGAGTAAGGAGCAAAAATATAATTTTATAAAATCAAATTAAAAAGAACAATATAACAAGAAATTTTTATAAAATTTATATCTAAATAAAAAGTCTAAAAAATTAATATTTTTTTATAAAATTCTTTTTAATAAATTGGTAATTTTATAAATCAATGTAGGATAATGATAAAATCAAATGTCAACCTAATTACAAAATTATTATAAAGAAAGAACGGATATAATAAACAAAAGATTATATTTTTATATTTGATAATGTAGATTATTTATACAGAGAGCATTTTAAATCGAAAAAAATATCTTAAATTTGATAGGATAATATAAATAGAAACCAAAAATATCATTATGAAATTATTTTAAATTTTTTTAATATATTAAAGAAAATTATTGAAATTTATTGTGTTTGAGGATGGTCTTTTAGTGTTTTATTGGGGAATTGAGATATCAAGCTTTTTATTTTTTGAAAAATAATCATTAGTCGTTTAGAAGTAAGTTTAAGTAAAAAATAAAATGCACAAAATTTTTAAATTTTTTTTAAATATAAAAATTGAAAATTATAATATTATCATTAAAGAATAAATTGCTTAAATTTATTGTTGTGTATTCCTTTGTTAATAATTCATAAAATATTCTAAATCTAATTTTAATTTTTCAATGAATTTTAATTTATATTTATGTGTAAGTTAAAAATTATCAAGAAAAATTAGCTTCTGAAGTTACTAAAAATTAAAACCATTATATGTATAATAAAGTGAATAATTATAATACATTTCAATTAATGATAAAAATTGATTTATAGTCATAATTCTATTATAAGCTTTACATAGTAGTTTAAAATCATGTTATCGTAACTGTTTATCATTTATGTAAAATAAGTTTACTGGTATCTAGATTTGATGAAAATTAACTCTCCATCATATAGATCCAGTAGTTTTTCTTACTTCCTCTTCTACATAGTTGATAAAGTCAGCTAAACAAAAGGCATGAATATACTTTAATATTTTGTTTATAAATCATATCAATTTATTTATATAAATTTTCTTTAAATACCAATATTAAATAAATGATTACTAGATTTTATCTTCTGAAATCAAGAAAGATGACATTAATTCCACCCTCCGATCCCCGTTGCACGTAGATATTTTTTTGCACAATGCCAAGTGCAATCAATTCCTTCCGCTCCTCGGTTGACTGCAGTTTCCTCCACCAGGATCAGGGTCTTCTCATAGTTGGCCAAATAAATCCCTCGCTTAAAAATTTTTTGGATTTTTTTTTAAATTTTTTTGTTTATGCTCGAGATCTATGGTTATTTCACGTTGCATTTCGTGAATCGCCCTAAGCCATGATATTCTCGCCATCGGCATATTATGTTTGTTTGGCTATACGCAGAATGACTTCTTCACATTACCAATTATTTTATTTAATATTTGAATTATAATAATGAATTACTTAATTAAATATTAATTTTTTAGGAATTATACACTGTTAATATTATGCAAAAAATTAAAAAAAAAGAAAATTAAAAGAATTTAAGAATAAAAATTTATTCATCATCCTAAGAAATTTTTTGATTAATGGTTTTGCTATCGCCAATTTTTTCTGTCTTAATTATGTTCCGGAGGAAATTTCAAATATTTTTTTAGATAAATTTTATATTTGAGGAATTTTTCAATGTTTTTACAAAAAAAATTTTCACTTGAATTTATATCTATATTTGGATATGTCCTTTATTGCAATATTATTTTTATATTTTTAAAGTTTTTTTTATTTTTGGGTTTTATTTTATATAATCTCATTAGTTTTTATTATTCATTATTTTTTACCCAATTATAACTTTTTATTTTATGAGTTCATATTTTTTAGAAATTTGATCTAAATTTCCATTTTATACCAAGGATGCTATTAAACTTTTTGATTATATTATTAAATGCAGTAAAAATCTTATTGGATTAAATTAATGAATCGTTGTAAACTATGTTAGATTTATTTATATTTTATTCTTTGTTTCGTAAAAAGAAATGTTTAATAAGCTAAGACAAACAAGATGAACATAGCTATCATTTATTACAGTAAAAGCAACTAAAGAGTTTTTATGTGATAAAAGAAGACTTGTTTTCTCGGCCAGACCTTGGTATGTAAAATTTAACAATTATTAATTTAATTAGATAAATCGACGCATTTTTAATTTAACTCTTAATTTTTGCAAGTTATTCAATTTTAATTTTAATTAATATAATTTTATAAGGAAAATTAAAAAATAGTTTTTCACTTTCTTGGATATGTATGTATAATTTTATATCAATGATATAATGATTGGGATATATTAATTTTTTTTATTTACAATAAAATATTTAATAAAGACCAGATCATATATATATTGTCTGGTTGTAATGGCCATATTTTATATTTTATTCCCGATCGTGGTTCCCTCAATTATATCTGCGGCTGCTTAAAGTGTTTTTATTCTATCTGTCCTATTTTTACAAATAATAAAGCTTAAATAATATTTCTGAAATTTACTTTTTTCCTATAATTAACATGCTCTATCTTATCTGATTTTTTCCTAAGATTAATTATTTTTGAAATAAGTCCGTGAAAAAATATCATTTTACATATTAATAAATATTTTATGAATTATTAACAAAGGAATACACAACAATAAATTTAAGCAATTTATTCTTTAATGATAATATTATAATTTTCAATTTTTATATTTAAAAAAAATTTAAAAATTTTGTGCATTTTATTTTTTACTTAAACTTACTTCTAAACGACTAATGATTATTTTTCAAAAAATAAAAAGCTTGATATCTCAATTCCCCAATAAAACACTAAAAGACCATCCTCAAACACAATAAATTTCAATAATTTTCTTTAATATATTAAAAAAATTTAAAATAATTTCATAATGATATTTTTGGTTTCTATTTATATTATCCTATCAAATTTAAGATATTTTTTTCGATTTAAAATGCTCTCTGTATAAATAATCTACATTATCAAATATAAAAATATAATCTTTTGTTTATTATATCCGTTCTTTCTTTATAATAATTTTGTAATTAGGTTGACATTTGATTTTATCATTATCCTACATTGATTTATAAAATTACCAATTTATTAAAAAGAATTTTATAAAAAAATATTAATTTTTTAGACTTTTTATTTAGATATAAATTTTATAAAAATTTCTTGTTATATTGTTCTTTTTAATTTGATTTTATAAAATTATATTTTTGCTCCTTACTCGTTAAATAAAATTTATTTATTATTGAATTAATATTTAATAAAAATTTTAATTTTTTATTTCTATAATAAACAATTTATTTATAATTATTTAATTTTTTAAACGATCATTTTATATAATTTATGATTTTTTGTGTTAAAAACTAAAATAGCACATGTAGTTTGAGGATTTTCTTGTTGATTAAGACAATAGAATCTTTTTACAATCAATCACTGGCCTCCTTTTACAATTTTTAAAAATTATTGAATTATTATTATAGATCATTTCGGAAAACATACCGTATATATTTCAAATTGAATAATAACCTAATTATAAAGGCTTAGCATAAAATTCTTATTTGATATTATAAAATAATTTTAACACTTCTGTTTGGATTTCTTTTTTACTTTTTTTCATTTTTATACAATAGTGTCTATCGTAATAGTACAGGTAAAATAATTTTATTATGATTTTTTTGAATTTTATAGAATAATTTATATTTTCGTTAAAAATTTTTATATTGGCGAAAAATTTCTTCATCATTTGAACAATTAATAAAAAATTTTTTAAAATTTCTATTATTCTATCAATTCTGATACCGATCCTCCCCAAAGGTGTTGTATCGGTATGGGAAATCTCGTTACACAATTTTTTTGTTTTTCTTGGTAGTCGTCGTTGCACTTTTTAAATTTAATAATAAAAGTTAGCAGTAAATAACTGTAGAGCGAATTAATCCATTCTATGGTAATGTATTAATTTATCTGATTTATTTATATTATTTTATGTATAATCGTTAATCCTTAAAAATAGTTTAAATTATTATTATTAATATATAATAAGATAATATAACATGTCTGGATCATATCAAAGAACCTATTTTCTGGTTTAAATACTTCATATTTAAATTTTATTCTTTTACCAATTAGACTTCAAAATTAAGAAAATTTAATTAAATATAAATTATCATTTATTT
>LDKF01004223.1:0-13993 GCA_001026735.1 Rotylenchulus reniformis | reverse complement strand
GAAATTTTTTTCCCCAAAATATGACCTAAAAATTCAAAAATTTCGTTTAAAAAGAATATTAAGCCTTTTTAAAACCAATTTAGTCATATCTTGAGATGTTTTCATTATAAAAATTGAAGATTCACAAAAAATATTTAAAAAAATTCGAAATTTTTCAAAAAAAAATTACGAAAAATTTTTTTTTGAAAAAGACTAAAAATTATCCCAAAATTTTGGGAAAAACTAAAAATTTTCCAAAAAATTTTCGGGAAAACTAAAATTTTTTTCCAAAAAATCTAAAAATTTTCGGTATTTATTGCATTTTTGTGAAGAATTTCTTAAAAAATAAGCCAAAATAGGGAGAAAATAGGGAAAAAATGGCGAAATAGGGAAAAATTTAGCCGCGCTTTTAGAAATAGGGAAAATAGGGAAAAAAAGTTCATCAAAATACGTTCCGATATGTCTAAAAACGCGTTTATGAGCGTTTCCCTACGATTCCCTGTATTTTAAAAATAGGGAATTCCCTAAAATGGTGAGCCCTATTTATTATACATTTTTGATTAAAAAAACCAATGCCTTGATAAAATGTTTGATAAGACCGTCAGATTGTTTTTGTCAAAGGAGCTTTCCGCCGGAGAGAAAAACTTTGATTCTTTCAGGGGTCATTCCATAATTTAGGGCATCCTTATTAAATATGACATTAGTATATTTAGTTTTAGCACAGAAAGTCATGTTTTTTTTTGTTTTTTCACTGACTTCAAAATTCTAAATTTAAGGCCCACATTTTCGCCCTTCTGCCGCCCGATGAACGCATTCGGCTGGAGAGAGTGTGCCAGAAATGGGGCCAAATTGCGCGGAAATATGCCTGGACCGAGTTCAGGGCACTGAAGCTGGACAGGCGGGAGCTGGCATTGAACCGGCAGGGGCCATGCGGGACGTGGGTCGAGATGACAAGAGCCCGGGCGCAGCCCAGACAGCGAGCAGTTAGTTGATTTTGATTAAAAAGGCGATTTTCAGAATTAATTTGCAAATTATATTTAATGCTTTTTTCTAAAATTCAACCATAGGAATCATCCAAGCATCAGTATTTTTATGGGGCATTTTTAAATGGAGAAATTCTGAAAATATTTCAAAATTCGGAAAGCATTTTTAAATCACGTCAGTTTATTTTTTAATCCCAAAATTTTTAAATACATTCTTGAATAGGGATTATTCTTTTAGATGTTCCTATGGTCAAGGATAAAGATCCTTAATTTTTATAATCTAACATTTTATCAAACTTTATCAACATAAAAATCAAAAACAACATATTTTCATGTGCATTTATTATTTTCTCCATTTAGCCTGGAAGGTCACAAAAATGCAAAAATTATCTTATTATGTTATTAGCAACAGTTAATTCATAAATATTAATTTTTGCACTCATCCGTTTGGTAATTTATCCTATGTACTTTTACCACCATCTAAGACTTAAAGATTTGTTCCGTGATTTTTCCCTAATATTTTATTTAAATATGTTAGACCAAAATATATTTATAATAATATCTTTACCGGCCGGATAGTCATCAAAATGTGAAAATATGGAGATTTGTGGAACAAAAATCCAGGAGATAAGATTCGGCCAAAAAATTGGATCTGGATTAGGCTCCATTTTTTCCGCAATTCGAAAGTTAATAAGTTGCAAACGCCTTAAACTGTCAACAATATGAGCTGTTTTAACTTTTCTGAAATAGTTCATTGGTTTAAAAAATGAATTTGTCCATTTATTATTTTATCTTTTTTGTATCTTTTGCACCACAACAATCTTCAGGACAGTAGGTTTCGGGCATTGATCGATCGATGTGCTCCACACCTGCGCGAGTTGAACTTTCCGTGGTTTGAGCTTGGGGAATACAACTTAGAGCTGAATCGATGGACCAGAATGCGCAATTTGCGCCATCTGTGCTTCGAAGCCTTCGTGTCCGAGACACCCACGACTTCCGAGACATTGCGCGCAGTTGCGGAAAACTTGCCACTTCTGCAGGGCATATACTTCCTTGAAATTGTGAGAGTTATGAAACATACAATTAGACGCGTCATTTACAAGTTGGAATTTCTTAGAAAAGCATAACTTATTTTAAAAATCATATACAATTAGCTTATCTTAAAAACACAAAACAATGTAAATTGTTGGAGATAAAACTTCCTTTATAAAAAAATATCGGTGTTTTCAAATATAGGGTAAATTTGGTCCTTATAATTCTGCAAAAAATGCCATAAGGACCTTAAAATGTCTAAAATTCAAGTTTTCATAGAACCTCACTTATGGAACTTTTCCAAAATTTGGTGTTCCCCTAAGCGATTCACGTTACTATTTATTTCTTTCATTTTCCGCGGACAGGACTGGCGTGGCATAGCGGAACTGCACGATCTGATGCGCGTCTATAACAAATCGCTGCAGGCGTTGCGGCTTCCTATGGCATCCTACCAGGGAAAATCTATGTGCCTTCCGGCACTGCCCTTATCCCTTCGCTTGCTGCAAATCAATGCTAACATCTGGGGTTTATCATCACTCGAGGAGCGGAATTACATCGATGAACTGATCGAACTCGCAGTATCGTTTTGTCCCCAACTCGCAATGCTTATGTTGCCGTTATACTCGGGGGGGCGTTGGCCAAGCTGGCCCATTTAGAGAAGCAAGTTTTGGCAATTTATATTGATCCAATTAGTCAGGATCAAACTATTGATCAAAATATTGCTTGAGTCATAAAATGTTCCAATTATTTTGAAACCACTTTTTTGAAGCTAAATTCTCTCCCATACTAATTTCTTTTGCGTTCTCTCTTTTGTATTTTTTTTCTTCCGAATAGAGGTAGTTTGAAAATGGAACATTCTTTATGACCAGGAATATAGAGGGGTTCAATAGGATGGAGTTTTCGATTGATTTGGATCAAATTTATTTTCAATTTGAATCTAATCCGGATCATTTGGTTATGATCAATTTTTTAAGATTATTGATCTAAGATCTAAGATAATGACAATCTGATAAATCGATGATCGATCTACATATCTATAATTTTGATCATTTAACTTTATTGTTAGTTTCTGATCATATTCCACAGTTGATTCTGAGAATTTTTTAGCGAAGGGGTAAGTTTTTGACCATTTGACAGGATCTTCTATTTGAGCTTCTGTTTCCATCTGTGCGACGTCAATATATTTGGTGGCACATTGGTAAAAATTGGCCCATCTCTGAGGGCACTTTTGCTGAATGCAGTTGACTCGAGAGTAAGTGGCGAATAAAAAAACATAAATTATTTACATTCATGTATTGGAGTGAGGAATAAGTTCTGTCATAGTAGAAGGAAATTTTTTAAATTTTAATTTTTCAATTTGTATGTTAAATGAAAGCCTGAAGTCTCCTGATTCTTATAAAATTTTTATAAAAAATTTAGCTGCAATTTTTAATGCGGAAAAATTTTCTGTAACAAGATGGCTCAAAGTGTAGAAAATCTGATCAGTTTATAAAATTTGATGAAAACGCAGAGAAATATGAAAAAAGATGAAAGGCATAGACAATCAAATGCGGAGAATTTGAATCTACTCTTAAAAATCAGACCACCTTAAATTTTAAGGTATTTCGAATGATGTTCGTATATTCGAATGATTTCAAGGTATTTCGAATGATGTTTTAAGGTATTTCGAATGATGTTCGTATATTCGAATGATTTCAATATAATGATTAAATTTAATTATTTGCTCGAAAATAATTTTTTTGCAAATAAAATAAATCGATTTAAATATTTAATTTTATTCAGCTCACCGAAATCTATCAATTATTGAATAAAGTAATCGATAAAAATCAATTTGCGCAAAAATCATTTTTTCGGCCATACTTTATCGAAGCAATTTTTAGAAAAATGGTATTAAAAATTTTTTTCATATTTTTTAAAATGAGTTATTTATATTTTATCCGATAGAGCTCGGTGAGCTGAGTAAATTATGATCTAAATATCCATTTTTAATTGACAAAAAATTCTACTTTCTATAGACAAATTTAAAGTTTCCATACATGGGGGCAGATGGATTTAGGTCAATTTTTCGACAGGAAAATGGAAGCTAAATTTTTAATAAAATTTGATAAGAATCAGGAGACTTCAGGCTTTCATTGAGCATCAAATTCATTTAAGGTTATTAAATGAAAAATTATTTTAAAAAAATTTCTTCTACCATGACAGAACTTATTTCTCACCCCAATAATTAGAAATTAAAATTGTCGCAACTAACAACAAAATTTTTGGTTACTTTTTATCCGCTGTGAGGGTCTACATAAAATAATATTCAGCAAAAACTAGATATGAATCTAATAACTAAGGTATAAAAAAACCAAATGGATATTATGACCTGAATATCAAATAAAAAGCATTTCTAGCTTGATTTAATTTTAAAAAAGGCAAGTTTTATGTGGATATTTTAGATTTTTTTGGATATTTGGGACTTTATATGCATATTTGGATACTTACATAGATATTTTGCCTTTTTGGGAAATTTTTAAGCAAAAATCCAATAAAATCTGAAAATTTCAATCGAAAAAATTTTTAAAAATTTTTCAAATTTTTCCCAAAATTCAACTTTCTGAAAATTTTTTTCTCAAAAAATTTCCCAAGTAATTCGGATAATTTTATAATTTTTTAATTTATTAAAAAAATAAAATAAATTTTTGGAGACAATTACCATATTTTTTAATCAATTTTAGAATTTTTTTATTTTATTCATTTTCGACCAGTTTTCTCCATGAAAACCTTGAAATATTCATCACTTGCAATTTCAACCAAGAATAAAATATTTTAGGATAATTTTGCGTGTTTAACATACCTAGTTTTAAAATTTGGCTCAATTGCACTTTAGGCGCCCATAACTATTTTAAGCGCCCATAACTATTTTAGGCGCCCATAACTATTTTAAGCGCCCATAAAAACTTTTAGGCGTCCATAATTGTTTTAGGCGCCCATAAATATTTTTAGGCGCCCATAAAATAATTTATTCGTGGAAAATGTTGAATCATATCGAATGAATTATTTATAAAATCGTATTGAATCCGAATATCTTCCAAAATATGTCGGAATATTTTATTTTGACTTATTATTTATTAAAAATTTTTAAATTTTATGCGTAGAATAGAAATATTGGGAGAAATATCAAATTAATCATGGTCACATGGATAAAGCAATGCGTCATCCCGACTATGCACATATTCGTTTGCGGGTTCTACATGCGGCATCCTGATTATGCACATAAAATTAAAATAGTCTCTCGATAGAAATGGTCTTTTATATAATAGCATACATATGGTATATGGTATTTAAGTATTTAAGCGCTCCACGATAAAATATAACCATGACACGCCGCATGTAGAAGCCGCAAACAAATATGTGCATAGCCGGGATGACGCATTACGAAATTCAGAATGACGTCAGAATCAGATTTAGCGTCACCCGGAAAAGTTGTTCTTAGATGATTTTGCGATTTTTTTTCAAAAAATTGACAATAAACTTAACTATTATCGTTCCAATATTATTTTGTTATGGGCGTTTAAAATACTTATAGGCGCCTAAAATAATTATGGGCGCTTAAAATAAAGGGCGCCTAAAGTGTAATTGAGTCGAATAAAAAAAAGCTCTGTATCCATCCTCTATTACCACACCAGTGACCAAATACGCACCCAAATTATGACCGCAATCAATGGGCTGTTAGCCAAGGGAAACCTTGAGGTGGCGAATAAATAATTAAAATAAGAACAGAAAAATGGCAGACTGGGAGCCTTTGACCAATGTTATGTAGAAAAGTTTTTGAAATTTCCCTTTATCTCTCATATATTCTTTCGCTCTTTTCCTTAAAATAACAAACAATTTCTTCTATCCCTTCTCTCTAAGTTTTCATGTCGATAAATTTTCTTTCGAAACTCACTTTGGCTTGACACATTTTTTTCTTACATATTTTGGGTAGGGATTTGGGCGAAGCGAGGGTTGAACCCATAAAATTAAATAGATTCAGATTTATATTCAAAATTGTCTATAACATGAGTGGAATGATGGGGATTTCAAAAAATTTAATAATGGAAAGATTGATGAAATATATTTAAAGAAGCATTATATTAGTAAGAAATTCAGAATTTTTTTCTTACAGTACCTCCATCTGCCTTGGGGATTGGCATTGGCTGCCGACTTCATCATAAATTTAATCCAACTTACTGTATGTTTGGAGTAGACTAGTTTTTTTATGACGTTCGGACACAAAAGGCAAAAAATGAAATTCTTTGCTTGTATACTACAAAATGTCTAAAAAATCCGTTACAAAAAATATAAGGGTGTAACATAAGTTCTGTCGTATATTTATAGCGGCATATTAAAAAATTCATAACTTTGATATTTTCCTACCAAATCATTTATTCTCTTTTTTATTTTATAGAATAAATTGTCTTCTATCATTTTTACAAGAAAAATAAATTCCATTCTGCTATTTATAAAAAGTTATGATTTTTAAAGTAAGTATACTCTAAATAGACATTTGGCCATTCTTTTTCTTTGCTCTCTAATTGACATATTCCATAAGGATTAAACACAAAATATAGCAAAAAAATTTTGGCCAGATATACTAAAGTATTAAGGACCCTCTTTTATGGTGCAAAAAAGACAAAAAATTAGGCAGTTCAATCAAGGGCCAAACCCCCCACGAAATTTAGGCCATTTTCTGGGGCCAAAATGAGAAACTCAGCTGTAGGGCCTGTTCAGATGATTAAATCATTAAGATTAAAAAAAAGATGTATTGATAAGTAGTTTATTTCAAAAAGTCAAATTTTCTTACTAGTTTTTCTCACTTTTATGAAGGAACAATTTTTCGGACGATTGGCTAAATTCTTCCAATATGACCAGAAAAAATAATGATTAGATGGCCTAGGAAGCTCATTTTGGCCAGAAATACTAATCAAAATATGCTCTATCAGCATAACATTTGAATGAGTTCTCTAGCCCATTTTTTGTAGAAAAAAACTCAGCCCAGTCTGACCATGTCAAAAATGACCTCAATTGGTATTTTGCTTCTAAGCTCCAAGAATTTTAGGCCAAGGTCTCTAATCTTTTGCCCAAAAACTTGCAGAACATCATTGATAATGAAAGTGTATCAAGGTTTGATTGGAATTTACTTGATTTAAAAAAAATATTTTTATGAGCTCAATGAATATGTGACAGAACTTATGTTACACCCTAAGTCTAAAATTATTAAAAATGTCTAAAAATTAAAACATTAAAAAATTAAAAATTATAAAATTATTCTTTGCGTACTTGCAGTGCTTTTTTTAAAGTAATTAAAAAATAGAACTTCATAAGGCAAATCTTAGAAAAATATGTATGATTTTCTGGCCTTTTTCCAAATTCCCTTAATAAATTTTTCGTACTACGTGAAAATTAAGAAAATCAGGCATTATTTTCTGTATACATATGTTTGTTTTGAAGTATTGATTAGTTTATCACTTTTAAATTAGTCCGGTAATCACTTTCGATTGAATCTAAAAGTCGTGCCTTTCAAAAAGTTCATAATGCCCATAAATTTAACTGGGATAAAATAGATATTAGTAGGTTTTCGATTTTTAATGTTTTAATTTTTAGATATTTTTAATAATTTTAGATAATTTTGTTTATTGGATTTTTTAGACATTTTGTAGTATACAAGCAAAGAATTTCATTTTTGCACGTTGTGCCCAAACGCCCGTTTTTGCACTTTTCGCCCAAACGATCTAGCACCGGTCAAAATACATATCAAGTACCATAAAATACCAGTCCATCAAAATCCTTCAAAAATTTGGTTTCGAATAGTAGCTTATTAATCATATTAAAAATGGAGTTGATTACACATTTTTGGATCTATTTATCTATTTTGTTTGGTAAACTTTCCTTTTATAAAAATATTTTGGTAAAGCCTTATTAATCAATTACGGGCAATAAAAAGCTCAATGAACTCATTTTTGAACTTTTAGAAAGTGAATCCTTTATATCAAAAAGCGAACTTAATTATGAAACGACCTAGTAAACATATACAGCACAAGGTTTTTCAACGAGTATCCATAAGTCCAAAGAAAAATTATATGAAGCGAATGATTTTCTCTTCTGTTTTATATTGTCTTTTCGTGGCGAGGAGAAAAAGGAAAAGTGAGAGATAACATTGACAGACACTGTAAACTCGGTCAGAGAAGGTTCTTATGGATACCCAAATAAATTCCTCGATCTATATGTAAATGTGAAAAAAGCAAAACAATAATTAGTTAGGGTGACAATAGATTTGGGTGAAAATGTTAAAAGCCTAAATTCATCTTTTTGAGGTTTCTAAATTCATCTTAAATTTAACTGTACATTGTATTTCCATAACCTGCTGTTTAGACAATCTATTCCAGCTAAAAAATGTGTTTTATGTGGTTTTTAGGCCATCCTGAGTCCGCAGAAAAAAGGCATTTCCTTAAATTTCGATCCCTAATGATAATGATAAAAAATTACATTAATGAAGAATAATAATGTTAAGATTTTTCAAAAATAGTCTTTAGATTTTCTTGAAATTTCAGTGAACTGAGAAAAATACAACTAGTTTTCAAAAAAATCACAGGTTTTCAGATTTTCAAAAAAAAATATCCAAAGCCCATTTTAAATAAGCATTTAAAAGGAGCTTTCGATACTTAGCCCGTTTCTGTAAATCTGCTGAAAAAATTTTTTCATCGAAAAAATAAAAATATTTAAAAAATTTTATTTTGGATTTCAAACGTTTGGTCATATTCAATTGGTAAATCATCATATGATTAGACCAAAATATAAATTTTATTTTAGCTTTTATATTAATTCTTTGATCATTTTTTAATTATGGAAGTCCAATGATTAGGTAAATACTGGGTCGCACATCGCAATGCTTGCCAAATATTCAGCGGATTTTGGCATTAAAAAATTGATTAAATCTAAAATGCGATCTTTGGTCAAAAGTTGCTCAAAGGTTGGGTTTTTGTTAACAGAAGCTGCGCAGACTGACCTGCAAGATCCTCGAAGATCACAAATCTACAAAATTGGAAGAGCTGAAGAATGTGTTGCAGAATCTGGACAGACCCCTGGAGTTGGAACTTCTCGGGCATCGTCCGGTCAAGCTGAAATTGCAGGAAAACAGCAGGGTCCGGGTCCGAATAATTAATTGGCCAAAGAGCATCAGCCAGTCGATATTGCGCGAGTTTTGTGCCCGGGCATTGGATTCAGTGCCGTGAGTTTTTTGCGAAATTAATTTTTGGACTCGATTTTCCTCAAAAACCTCCCATCCTTTCAGTGATCTGATTGACTTCGATGTCTAATCAAAATGAAGGAAGGGGAAGGATCTACATCAATTAATTTGACGATTTTGCAATTTATTTTCCATAACGATCTTATGAATTTTTATGTTTATTCATTTAAACTTTGATATTTAATTCTATGGGCCTTCAAAAAGTTAAAGGTTGATTTTTGCAAGTTTTAATATCTGATTTTAATGGTTGTTTAGTTGTGCATAATTCCCCACCGAAACTGGTCACCGCGGGGACAGTGACTGGCGACCCTCGCGGGGACGGGGATATGACAGATTTTCGCGGGGTCCCCGCGGGGACAAGAATCCTTTTCTAAGTTTTTTATTATATTGAAAAAATTTTCGAGAAAAATTTTCCTTAAAGAAAATTCATTTTATACAATTAAAAATTATTATTTTTATTTTAAGTTAATTCGAAATTTTTCGATAAATCCTAAGACTTGCGAATTTTTTTTTGAGAAATCTTAGGTCTATAAAAAATTAAAAAAAATAGATTAAAATTTTTTTCCAAAAAATCAGAGGCCTATAATAATTCAAAATTTTCCCAAAAAGCTCAAGGACTAATTTTTTGAAAAAAATGAAAAATTTCTTATTTAAGATGGGGATGGTAGGAATCGGTTTGGCGGTGTTTGGCTTCCGCGTTAATAAATTGGTTATAAACCAATTCTAATGACCTTTGTCATTTGATGCCTTATATATTAGCTATAAATGGGCCAAAGCACATTCGATTTGATCGTTTGAAAAAAGTCATGGCCACTGGCGCCAAAATGTCCATCGAAAGTGTGGCTAATTTGGTGCCAGTTCTATGTGATCCAAGTGTGGTTCAAATTCGATTTAGCATTTTAAATAAATAGAAAGGACTAAAGATCAAGGGCCCATGGCAAGCAACTTTTTTCTAATAGGTAAGTCAAAAAGTAAATTATCAAAATTAGCAAATTAACAGTTTTTTATTTTACCAAAAAAATTAACAAATTGATAACTTTTTAAAAATATAAATTTTAAACCAATTTAATGGATTCATAAAATTATACTAGATTCTTAATACAACTACCACAGTTTGTAATAAATTATTAGATCATCCTATTATTCATAGTATTATTCATTTGAAAACCTTTGGAAGGGGGTCTCCTTAGCTTGACCAGGAATCCTAAACACGGTCCCTAAGCTTGATCGCGATATTTTAAAGTGGAAAAATTTTCTTATTTCATTAGTCTATTCGTCGTTCAGCAAATTTATTTGGATACGGAATAAAATAAAATAATTTAGCATGGTGATATCTTTAAAATATTAATTTCCACAAATTTATTGTTCGGTCACCTTTTTTGGACAATTTGTCCTATCTAATTTGTCTGTTATATTTTGTTATTTTTTAATATCTACATATACTGCCTTGTTTGCTCATTTTAGGGAATGGATTTTTATGCAAATGCATATTTTTTTTGCTGGCTCAGGACGGCCTGAAAATCACGTAAAACATGTTTTTAGCATGTTTTGAACGCTCTAGCATGGATTTCTAACAGCATATTTTTGCATATTTTCGACTTTTTTGCATATTTTGCATATTTCGCATTTCTCCGCATGTTTGAGCATATTTTGGTAATTTTGGCACATATTTTGGAATTTTTTTGAATTTTGAAATTTTCGGATTTTTTTTTGATTTATATTTAAGAAAAATGACCAAAATTTTCAACAAAATCCATTATTTTTTCAAAAAAGATTCAAAAAGGCATGAACAAAGTCAGAAGTGTAAAAAAGCCATCAACCTTTAATTTTAACCTTTAAATGCTTAAATTCGCTTATGTCATATTTTGTCGAAATTCTGAGCATATTTTGGCATTTTTCCGTGCATATTTTATGCGCATATTTGGGAAATTTATGCACATAAAAATCCGTTCCCTACTCATTACTATTACTAATAATAAAATGGGGAATAAAGTAAATTTTTAAACAGCTTATTGTTAGTGGAATTTAAAAAATGGCAACTTCATCTCCATCTTCTTCCCGTCAACGATTTGGCCGATCTATCATTAGTACGTGTTTTTATTAATAATCTTTTTTATAATTATTTATTCTTTTTTTTTAATTTTATAATAGGTTTTTTTGATTTTCCATTTTTAAGGTTATTCATTTATGGATTTCCTATCAATTTTCTCGCTACATATTTGTTCCTTTATTAAGACCCATATTTTCGCCTTCCTTCCGCCCGATGAGCGTGTTCGGGTGGAGAGAGTGGGCCGGAAGTGGCAGAAAGTTGCTCAGAAACACGCCTGGACCGAATTCAGAACATTGATAATGGACTGGGAGGAGCTTGCACAACGAGGCCATAAGGCGGTTAGTTGAGTTGGGTTAAAAATTGCATTGGTTAGGACAAGAAAATAAAGTTAATAATTTTTTAAACTAAATCCCAGACTAAAACAGATTTAGCGATGTTTATGAAAATAGAGAGAAATTGTATTTTTTTACAGGAAAAATTTTCGAAGTGAGCGCTGACTGGAAATAACCTTGAAAATTCATTTAAAATATGTCTTGAAAAAAGGGCCATTTTTATTGAGGACAATTAGCTCACTTTTTGCTATGTTAAGGCTAATCTTTGGATATTTTCAATGTATTGAGAAACGCTATCGGGCCACCAGTTTATTCCTCCTTCTTTCAAAATAAAAAATTGATTTTTGCCAATTTTGTTCTTTTATCCTTGGATCTTTGGCCATCATGATGATCAATTTTCAGTTGGCCAAGTACCGGGCGCTGATCAATCGATGCGCTCCACACCTGCGCGAGTTGAGATTTGCGCTTCCATGGGAATTCGACGTTGATCATTGGTCCATGATGCGCAATTTTCGTCATTTGCGGTTCGACGCGTGCATATCGCCGCACACGTTGCGCGCGGTTGAAGAAAACTTGTCGCGCCTGCAGAGCATCCACTTTTCTGACATTGTAAGTTATTAGGCATAGAGACAGAGCAATTATTTCGGACCATAAATTTGAGAGAATTAAAATTTTTGCAGATTTAAAAAAATCATTTCCAGCGCTACTATAATACATGTTTTTTAATTTTTGAAAATTAAATTTCTTAAAGCTTCTAGCTTCACTTAAAAATTTTGAAAAATTTATTTCTAAAAACTTGTTTGAAGCTTGAAAAAACCTTTTTCTTCCTAGCTTCAAATATAGAAGTTTGTACAGAAAATGGACAAATACAACATAAATATGTGAAAATTGAAATTGAAATTTTAATTCAATATAAAATTTAAAAAGACCATCGAAAATTTCAAAAAGAATTTTATTAAATTGCCCAATCCATTTGCAAAATACCACACTGCTCGATAGGGCCGTTGAAGAAATTTTTCTCATTTTGGGACTTTTTTTGATGAAATTTAGTCATTTTTTGCCTTAACTTATTGATTAATGATTTTTAAATACGTTCAGTATAGAGGGGTGCCGGCGGTCTCGATATGAGCCCCGGAGAATATTTCGCATTTTTAGACCATTTTCTTATGAAATTTGGTCATTTTTTGCATAATTTGCCGGAAATATATTTTTTTGAAATTTTGGGCAAAATGAACAGGGGACCCTTTTGAATTTTTTTTCGACTTGGCATTTCGGGGGGGCGCTACAGCCTCCCCAGCCCCACACTGGCTACATCCTTGATTGCTTAGACCCTTTATACTGAGCGCCAATTAATGCTCATTCAATATTTGACTAATTTTCCCTGCTGCTGGCAGGATTGGCGTAGCATTCCGGAACTGCGCCATCTGTTGCGCGTCGATAACGCATCGCTGCAAGCGTTGCATTTTCCAATGTTCGACTCGCAAAGAGATTCGTTCCCGCTCTCGGCATTGCCCTCCTCCCTCCGCTCACTCAACATCGATGACCCTACAAGCAGCAACTCGTGGATCATATCCGACGCCGACGAGCGAAAGCGCGACCGCATCAAGAACTGCTTGAACTCGCCGCCTCCTGTTGTCCTCAACTCGCCATGTTGATGTTGCCGCTGAACTTTACCGTCAGCGGATTATCGCTGGCCAAGCTAGCCCGATTTGAGAAGTGGGTTTCGATCAATTAATTCGATCGATTAGAGTCTAATAGTCGATAGTCTAATAGTCGATCAGAAACAGATGCATTTTTAAGATGGGGTTTATTAAAAAAAAATTCTACATATTTACACAATTCCCCTTGTAATAATGAAAACCCCCTCTATCTCACTTCTGCACCTATATCTCGCTTCAAACTCTATGAAAACCTAGAATTTTAAATTCCAATTAATACCCATTGTTTACCTCCCATATTATAGGTTGAAAAAACATACGCTGAACAACGGACAAACATAGGGGATAACTGACTTGTGAAATCAGGAATTTTCCATTTTCGGTATGAGAGTCCTTTAACAGGTCCAATTTTACAAAAGGGAAATCTATTGCCCGTGTACATACCATGAAGTATACTACATGTTTATAACAAATTTAATTTTTTTTAAAAAAATTTAGATGAAAATTTGTCAAGCCATAGGCAATTTCCCTGTCAAAAATTTGAAATTTCACATTGAATTTAGGTCATCAACATGATGGGCATGAGAACCTGAACAAATGGACAGTGGTTGTGCCATGCCATATATGTACATGCGACTATCCGACTTTTGCGGACCGGACTTTTGCGGACCCGACATTTGCGGACCCGA
>LDKF01004219.1:9298-20720 GCA_001026735.1 Rotylenchulus reniformis | reverse complement strand
GGGTTTAAAACCGGGTTTCTGTTTTACCGGTTTTGGGTACTCCAGTTTTCGGATTTTGCCGGACCCTTGGTTTCGATTCGGATTTGGCCAAAAACCCAGTTTTCGGCTTTGATTTTTGCCAGACATTGGTTGCGGTTTTGACCAAAAACTGGCTTTCGGTTCGGTTAGGTTAAAACATACCTAAGTAATAGAATTAACCCACCTAAAGTGGGCAGATGGCCCGGAAAGCGCTTTGGGATCAGTGCAGCAACTTCCGGATGTATGCCAATGAAGGCGTGCAGTGCCGCGGGCAGCGGAGCGGAGCCAGGCGTGATCAGCAGGTCGTCCCAGTCTGGGAATCCCACGAAGGCGGCACTGATCAGAGGAGATAGCAAAGGATCAGTGGAGTGATCGGGGTCAAAGATCACGTGAGAAAATGATCATAGATGAGGCCAAAAGTTACCAATTTGGCCAATGCTCCCTTGGAAACCCGCTGATCCAAACCGGTGATCAAAGATTGGCCGGCCATTAAAAAACTAATCGATAGAGTGATATAACCAAAATTCACAAGTCAGTTGCGAACGGATCCAGGAATCATAGCCTAAGAGATCAAAGGTGAATGATCGATGTATGATTTCGAAAGTGTCATAGACATTTAGAAATGTCAAAGATCACGTTATACTTTATAAGGGAATCAGAAGTCTCTCATAAGAGGTCAACGATCGTCTTAAAGATAAAGACCATTTGGAAAGGTCAAAGATCACTTCTTAAGTGATCAGTGATCAGAAATCCAAGATAACTGATTAGCATATGGGATCAAAGATCATTCCGCTTCTCACCTTTGCCTGAACTCGTAGAGCGCGTCGTGGAAGTCCACCAGCTGGTTGTTCCACAGCGTTTCCGTGTTCGGATCGAACATTCCGAATCCTGAGTGTTCCGGCACGGGCATGCGGAGACTGGCACGGATCCGGAGCAGTCCGACGCGTTCATAGAGACGGAACAGCGGAAGGAGGGCCGGATGGACCGAGTGGATATGGGCAAGGACCAGGGACACCCGGTGGAGACGGCACAACTCCATGAACGCCAGAAATAGGTGCCACTGAATGTTTTTGGACTTGTAAGGCTTCATAATGCCGTTACGTTAGACCCTGAGAGGTCAGGAAATCAGAAAATCTTCTGGGCCCTAACCCTAATCTTCAAAATCTATGGATTTTGGCCTTTTGAAGACCCAAAAACCGGAATTGTTGACCATCAACTGCCTAAAGCCCTGGAATTTTGGCCTTTGGACCTCCAAAAGCGGAAATTTGGGTCTTTAAATCTCTCCCTACAGGAATTTCGGCCCACTAGAACTCTATAAAAAGGAATTTTTTGGCCTCTAGCTCTCCTGAATCCTGGAATTTCGGCCTTCTATAACTCTAAAAAGGAATTTTTGGCCTCTAGCCCGCCTAAATCCTTGGATTTCTGTTCTAGTGCACCCGAAAACCGGAATTTTAGCTTCTAACGCCCTAAAATCCGTGTATTTCTGTCTTTCATATCCCTAAGTTTTTCGTACTTGGTCGAACAAGAAACTGCGTCCAGGGCACAGCACCAATTGGCGCGGCATTTGATCGGCCAAGGTCACGTTCAACTAAGAACCATAGAAGTAAGTGATCGATTATCGATTGATTGCCCACCCTGATCAATCCGATCCGCCCGTGGATCCGGATGCCAATCTCGCGATTGTTCGGAAGGGCAAGCGGATAGCACAGCACACGGAAGATGGCCATCCGGCACGGTGCGTGTCCGTAGCCCAAGTGTAGCGCCTATGAAAGGGCACCGATTTTTCCCGATTTCTTGCTGAAAGTAAGAAATCGGGGTTCCAAAAGCGGTTACAGTCGATCGAGATCGGGGACACCCCCGAAAAATCGGGGATCTTGGTGCTATACCCCGAATGTTATCCATGTGACGGATCAAAAGCTTACTTGTAGTGTGCTGTGCGCGACTGCTCCTGAAGCGGTTGTGCATGTCACAGCAGATGGGCTGCGCGCGGAAGCCAAGCGTCGATCGGCGGTGATCAGGACAATCGCCGCATTAGTACGCGGCAAAAACCGAGAAGCAAAAAGGTCATCATCCACCCTGAAGCATGCATTGAATTATCCGCATGCATCATAACAACGATCGCGTGACAGAAGACGCGCAGAATGCAGAAGACGCGTGTGCGGAGGAGTGCAGCGCATGGGTATCCGGGACGCTTGGGGAACTCATGCGTTAAACTGGTGCGTAGGGCAAAAAGCGTCAATATAGGATGAGCGTGCGGAAGATATTAATCCGCGTAAAAGGGACGTTTGTGGAGTCGATTTGCAACTTGAGTTTGCAATTGCGGGTTCGGATCGTCCGAAGCGTGACCACATGCGTAATGGATGCTTGAGTTGATCGGTCGGAACACATGTAGGACTCATGCGTCGAACGCTAGCGGAGATTAAAAAGCGTCATATGGGATGAGCGTGCGGAACATATAACTCCGCGTAGGGGACGCGTGTGGTGGGAAGGAGTGCGCTTTGCCAAGGTGCATGCACTTGTTATTAGAAGCGTGCGGAGGGAAGTGGTGCGTTTTCCCAACGCATGCGTCAAAACAAGGGACGCAATCCCCCTTATATACGGATACGCACATTGTGCTGTTCGGGTAGAAGAACGCCCGGGTGATGAACATGTCCATCAGCTGCGCGTCCAACAGGGTGAGTCGCAACACCACAAGCCGATGCAGTCCCAACGCGCACACAGCGAGCCATGGGAGCAGAGAAAGAGACATTTTTGGACAGAGATAGAGAGAAAGTGGTGAAGGAAGAGAAAGAGAGGAACAAAAATTGGGGTCATAGAGGAGAAGGAAGAAACCTCCAGCAGATCGGAGACAGAGATAGTGATCGGGGAGGGGGAAAAAGCGGGCAAGGCAAATATAATGAAAATAGTTTCTTCCGCCGATCGGGGTTGACACGCAGAGAGTAGAAGTCGCGCATGACGGGATACATGAAGTCGGGGATGCGTTAAATCGGAAGACGCAAAAAAAACGGGGAACACGATAAATTTTTGGGGAAATGAATTGTCATGCACTTCTCAAATGACACCAAAAATATATGGGATATAATTGAAAATCCAGAAAAAAAATCGAATTTTTCGCAGGAGACCTCAGGTTAAGGGTGGAGGTTCGAATCCCTGGGATTAATTTTTTTCATGCATTTTTAAGGGATTTTATTTAATAATTATGTATTTAATTCAACACAACTTGAAACTTATTAGTAGGGACATAAAGGCTTATTATTTCGCTTTATTTCAAGCTTTATTAAAAAATGAGCATTTTTTAGATGAAAAAATTTCACTGTATGAGGCGCCGTCGGAGAAAATTTTGAAAATTTAGGTCATTTTTCTTAAGAAAATTTGTGATTTTTTAATGAAATTTTTGAACAAATCATTGTGGGAAGTGCCGGTGGTCCCGATAGGGGCCGCCGGAGAAAATTTTGAAAATTAAGAGCCTTTTATTTTTAAAAAATTGCTTAATTTCTATGTTCCTTTACTTCCTGTTTGAAAATTCAAGAATTATTCTTTAAAAAAAATTTCTGATATTTTTTTTGTTATTTGTAATGTTTTTTATTCTAAAAATTTTTCCTAATAACTTTTGTGTTAAGCAACAAAAAATGACCAAAAAAAGACAAAGGAAATAATTTAAAAAATATATGAGGCGATTGGATCGAACCCGCGACCTCACTGCCAATAAACCGTATCGTTTCCACGGTACTTATTCACTTTACCCCCCCCTGAAATTTTTCAAAGGTTTTTTAAAGGTTTTTTTTTCTCTTGTCAATTCAGTTATTTAAAAGTGATCCGGGGGTTTTCAGATGTGCTGAATTCAAATCTGACATCAGATTTGTCATATGATTTCATCATATCTATGATTTTTCAATTTCCTTTATGTATTTAGACATATATTTTAGATTTTTCGACATCATTAACCTAATACTTATATATACACCAAAAATCATAGATATGATGAAATCATATGACAAATCTGATGTCAGATTTGAATTCAGCACATCTGAAAACCCCGGATCACTTTTAAATAACTGAATTGACAAGAGAAATAACCTTTGAAAATTTTCAGGGGGGGGGGGTAAAGCGAATGAATAAGTACCCGTTTCCACTGATGAGCCAAGGTCTCATTTGCTCGTCTTCCGCCAAATTCTCTTAAAAGTTCGATCCAAAATGGCATCTTTAGGGGTGCATTTTCGTCCCGAATCCCCGCGGGGATGAGGGTCAGGGACGGGCTCGTCGGGGACGGGGATGAGGCCCAAAAAAGTCGGGGACGGGGGATATATCCCCCTCCCCGTGCTCTACCCTAGTTATAATGATTTTTCTAGCTGTGGCGCTCAACCGGCCGCGCTCAAACGTCCTGTTTCGTTCTTTCTCTCTAAACTACTAAAATACGGCATTTTGGTGAAAAATGAGGCAAAAATACGGCAAAATATTAAAAATTGTAATTTTGTTAAATATTTTGCTTTAATTTTATTTTTAATATTTTTAGTTTTTTGTCTTTTTAGCCTTTTTGTTTCATTAGTACGTTTAGAATATTTAGTCATTTTCCCTTCGCCACGAGTTGGCCCGCCACGAGTTGGCTCGAGTGAGTGATAGGTGCTGGGGTGCTGGGTCGTTTTAAAAAAGTGCCAAAACCCAGTATGTTCCCCAAAAACTTTTTTGTAAGACTTGTTAGACCAAAAGTATAAAAGGCAAAGTTGTGCAGAATTTCATGCTCTATCTGTTGGTATTTTTAATTTTTCGAAATTCGAACAAAAAGTTCGAAATATCCACTAAAAACGTTATTTTTCAGTATTTCGGGTAAATTTCGAACTTTTTGTTCGAATTTCGAAAAATTAAAAATACCAACAGATAGAGCATTAAATTCTGCACAACTTTGTCTTTTATACTTTTGGTCTAACTTGTCTAACAAAAAAGTTTTTGTGGAACATACTGGGGTTTGGCACTTTTTTTTAAAACGCCCATTATGGCACTTTTTTTAAAACGCCATAGCACCGGTGCTGGGTCCCCAGAGAATGACATTGGGACGGGGAAGATGAAGAATTCAGAAAAGGAAACCCTGGCCATAGGTTTGGGGGGATCCAGATGATTCGCACCCCGACAACTCGCACCCTAAACAACTCGAACCTGCTACAACTCGCACCCTGATAAGTGATACAGTGCCCCAAAAAAGTCTTGCTACATTTTTTCTTTTGTAGCAAGACTTTTTCAAATCTGCCAATGAAATTGCTAGAGGCAAAGTGACTTTTGAACTTTTGATATATATAAGCTGAAGTTATTGGATTCAGAGATTCAGTAAAATTTTAAATTCACTCCTAAATGAATAAATTGTATTTTTATTTTTTAGTTCTATTATTCTCTTAAAAACTAATTGAATTTCCATTGCAAAAAATCGAGGATTCAAAGCAATTCAATCGGTGCCCAATTTTTATCGTAGTTCTGCGAAAAATATACATAAGACTGGTTTGAAGTGCCCGGGACGAGCAACAACTGATGATGCCAACACACCAGGAATTCGCGTACAAGTGACGCAACAACACACTTTTTTGCTTATTTTCATTTGGTTTTGCTTATTTTTATTTTTGTTGTATGGGTGCGAGTTGTCCAAGGGTGCGAGAAGTAGGCCGTGCGAGTTATCAGGGTGCGAGATGTCGGGGTGCGAGTTGTTAGGGTGCGAGATGTCAGGGTGCGAGTTGCCAGTGACCCAGGTTTGGGATGTTCTGCCTTTCTTTACTCCTCTCCTCTCCTGGTCCGATTCGACGTAAGCTTGCAAGACTCACTGATCAGAATCCCCTGGGGAAGGAATAGCAAAGCAAAGGGGCGGGGCAATCATAACAGAGAATGATCGATGATCAAAGAACAGGAGGGGAAAGAGTGAGATGAATCAGCGGCTAAACTTAGAAGAAAAGGAGCGCAACTAAGGAATCCCTTACACTCGCCACGAGTTGGCCGCCACCGGATGGCCGCCACAAGTTGGGGTGTGCCGTTTTATATATACCTATCTCCTTATCGTCCTCTTCTTCTTCTTCTCTCTTTAATTTTTTAAATTAAATAAAATTATGCGTATTTTTTAGATATACCTATAATGTGTAATTTCTTAATTAACTAAATCTTCTAAGGAATCGAATTTGAAAATTTTCATGGGGGAATTATTGTCTTTGGATTCTTCATAGTCAGATTTTTGTTTGATTTGTTCCGATTTTCAACCTCTGTCATTTTTTTCCCTGATTTTTGAATTCTCAAAAAAATGTGACTTGAGAAATTCCAATTTTACACTGACTGAATTATTTCAGACTAAAAAATTGGGTATAATTTTCTACATTATTTTTTAAATATTTTTTTTTGTTTAAAAATTTGAATTTTTTAAATTTTTGGACTAAAGGCTGGCCCCGGTCCCGGGCCGGTAGTAAATGAACCCTGGGGTGCTATGGCGTTTAAAAAAAATATCATAATGGGCGTTTAAAAAAAATATATAATGTGTGCAAAAACGCCATTGAATTCCAAATTTTTTTGTAGCTCCTCGATTTTTCGACGCGGAAGCATGCTGTGTTAAAGCATTTTGTAGTCTGATTTCTTTTTCTCTGTCCATTCACTTTTCCCATAACAGATGATAATAAGAAATTCGCTTCGAAAAATCGAAGATTCAAAGCAATTCAATCGGCGCCCAATTTTTATCGTATCAAAACTCAATAGGCTTTTAGTTCAATTAATTCTTTCTCAAATTGACCTTTTTCAGAATTTTGACCAGAGATCGTATCGAAAATTTTCAGAAATAAGGACATGAAGAGTGAAAAATAAGGATTTCACTGGGGAAATTCCTCAAAAATAAGGACACTTTTTTAAAAATTCAAAAATATAATTAATTTTTTGCATCATATTTGTTCCCTACCGACTATTTATGCGAGCAATATACATATTGTTTTTAATGACGTCGCTAGAGAAGTCTATTCGCGGACCTTCTTTTCACTTTTCAGCCTTTTTTACAAAATTGTTTTAAGGGGGGAGGGGAGGGAGGCGGCGGTCCCAACTCCCAATAGGGGCCGCCGGGGAAGAGAATTTTCGACTATTTTCTTAAGAAAATTGATCATTTTTTGGTTTCAAATACCGGAAATTTTTTTTAAATATTTACAAGGGAGGTTCCCGAGGTGTTACGCTCCGATTTCATCCGGACCAATTCCAATTTATAGGCAATCGGCGCTAACCGCGGCAATATCATATTTATTTGTGCTACAAATAATTGCGAATTGTTAGACCTTTTCTGAAAAAATGGTCAATTTTTAAGATTTTTTAAGGAAATTCACTGTAGGGGTACCGGCGGCACCGATAGGGGCCGCCGGAGAAAAATTTGAAAATTTAGACCTTTTTTCTTAAGAAAATTGGTCATTTTTTGAATAAATTTTTCATAATTCCAAAAATAAGGACGGAAGGACAAAGTTAGTCTGAAATAAGGACAATCCTTCTAAATAAGGACATTAAAATTTTGGAAGGTTGGGACCCCCCAAAATAAGAACAATCCTTATAAATAAGGAAAGATACGATCTCTGATTTAGACCCGAATTTTCATTTTTCTAGTTTTCGTCTAGATCAGACCTTTTCAGGATTTAAACCTGATTTCTTTCTCTCCATTCAAACCCGAATTTTTCTTCTTACTAGTTTTGTTCTACAAGTAGATCTGTCTTTTTCAGGATTAAGCCTGAACTTCTCTCCACTTAAACCTGAATTTCCAGATTTTCTACCATTCTACTCATATTAAACCTGAACTTTTCGCCCGTTTAGACCTGAACTTTC
Source organism: Rotylenchulus reniformis (assembly GCA_001026735.1). NCBI lineage: Eukaryota > Metazoa > Nematoda > Chromadorea > Rhabditida > Hoplolaimidae > Rotylenchulus > Rotylenchulus reniformis. The sequence goes on along the minus strand of LDKF01004219.1, from coordinate 12,890 downwards.
CCTATTTCTTTCTAGTTCATCGTGCTCAAGTGCTGTCGTGCCTCGGGCTTCTGTCTGCTCGTCCTCTGACCATCTTCCCTCTCCTCGATGTGCCTCGCGGTGTGTTGCTCGGCTCCGCCGCCATCCACTGCGTCCGCCACTGGTTACAATGTCCATTTAATTTAATTATTGCAATACAAAAAATTTGTTATCATATATTAAATGAATTCTTACTGCAATTTCAGAAGGCTGAATTTTCAGCATGAACGTAAATGGGATACCTTCGGGTCCAATGCTCGTCTAAAAATATCAGAAAATAATTCGGACTCCCATTACATTCGTTTGCTTCAATGATTGAAGGTTTGTAGAAAAACCTAAATGTTTCAGGTTTTTTCAATGCAATTTTAGTTCATCATCTTCATGGTCTCCCATTGTTCCTGCCTTTGTGCGGCATTTGTTTCTAAAGCGAACATGCTCATTTTGCCCACCAACATCGGGTCGGAACACCTCGTCAAGAAGACCAAATTCTACAAACATTGCAATCAAGGTTTTGAATGATTTTTTCAGGCCTTGTTAGCATCATGAAATAGTGATATAAAAAAGTAATTTTTGCTAGAATTATAGAGGAAAACCCTAAGTGTTCAAAAAATTGTTGTAATTCTTAGCCTTATCGTAGAAAGGCCTAAACTTTTAAAAACACTTTTGCCAATGATGGACCAGAATTTTGATCGGCTCTCTTGTCTCTATGCAGCTCTCTGGCTCCTGGATATTTTCACCTTTTTGCAGAATTTAATCCGACTCAGGCATAGCTCAAAAATCCAAACAAGACCGCTCGCTGATCCAGATCGATTCTGTCCACACTAATTTCAAGACTGTTTTAACTAAACTTTTGGTTTTTAGTTTCAATTCTTTCCTAAATTGACCTTTTTCAGGATTTAGACCCGAATTTTCATTTTTCTAGTTTTCGTCTAGATCAGACCTTTTCAGGATTTAAACCTGAATTTTTCTCTCCATTCAAACCCGAATTTTTCTTCTTATTAGTTTTGTTCTCTATTAGATCTGTCTTCTTCAGGATTAAACCTGAACTGCTCTCCACTTAAACCTGAATTTCCTGATCTTCTACCATTCTACTCATATTAAACCTGAACTTTTCGCCCATTTAGACCTGAATTTTTCCTTAAGTTCATCGTGCTCGACTGTTGTCGTGCCTCGGGCCCTTTGTCTGCTCATCCTAACCATCTTCCCCCTCCTCGATGTGCCTCGCAGTGTGTTGCTTGGCTCTGCAGCCATCCACTGTGCACCTTCAACGAGTGTTGCGTACCATTCGGCTTCCGGCCGACCCGAATCACCCCATATGGCGCCGTTTTGGACTCACTTTCGCCCTGCCATCCGCTATGATGTTCTCAATCTTGTTCAGGTTTGCAAAAAAAAAAGCTGAACTAATAACTAATAATAACACAAAATCGTTTGATTTAAAGAAAAAGGATTGAAATTTCTTTAAAACTATCCTAAAAAACTTATTTTTAGAGAAATAAGCCTTTTTTCTGAATTTACGATTCAATTAAGGGTCTCAACAAAATCTTAAAAATTTCAGTTATTAATTATTTTTTAGGGATAAACATTTTTATTTTTCGAACTCACGATTAATTAAGGACTTGTCAAACCTAAACTTTGGACTCAAATCAAACAATTGTTCTGAAAAATCCTGAATTCTCTCCTTTAAGTGGTGCCTATCTGTGCTGGCTGCTCAAAGCCCACTCCAAGTTCCGTTTTGGGCCGTTGTTTCCCCTGTCCTTCGTTCTTTGTGTTGTCGGGAACTGGGAGAGTTGGATGGACACCCGGTAATCCAGCGGCATGTTCCAGGAGCTTTACGAAGTAGGAACATTTTAATTTTTATTTTAGGTTTTTTAACCCTTAATTTCAAAATACAGCTCAAATACGGGATGCACAAGTTGAACTCGGAGACCCGCATCGTTGCCTCCGTGCTGCGCTTCATGTTCTCCTTCTCTGTCATGCACTATGCCCTTCGCAACCATGACATTCCCTTTAGGCACTCTGATCACTCTCGCAGTCAACGGGAAGTTGATGAACCACTACTGGTGAGTACTGCTTGAAATCCTTGTTGATTAATTTTTGTCATTTTTAGGATTTTGTTGTTTTGGTAAATCCAAAATATTCCAAAATTCTTCAAGGATGCTGTTCATGCTGGCCTTCGTCGTCCTCGTGCTCAACCTGTACCTGCGCCCGTCTCAACCTGATCACCTACGGGCATCCCGTGTTCCTCACCATACCATGCTGTTCCTGTTCTTCTACGGTCTCTGCCATTATATCCCCATCTGTCGTCTCAAAGAATTTTTTGCACCAATTCAACCTGGCCATTTACTGCGTGAAAGGTAGGCGATGTGTGAAAAGCGATCCAAATTCTAAAACTCAAGTTCATTAGAATTAAATTCAAAAATAAAATTTAATGTTTAACGCAACCAATTTTAATTGGAATTTCCTAGACAGATTTAATTGCTAGTAAATACCAGTTACCCAAGGACCATAATGCTTTAATTTTGTTTCTAACCCCCGCTTGAATTTGGATCAACCTTATTCTAGAATTTATTGTTTTATTATACTAATGTGAAATTGCATTAATTTAGACCTGAATTTTCCAGGTGTGCATCCTCAAGGAGTGTTCAGGGACAACTACCTGATCTGGATCTGGCTCCTCTCCTATATGATCTGGAGTTTTTGTTTCAACGATGGCATACGCTTTGATCAAATGAATGAAAGTTTGTTTTTTGAAATCTATAAATACACAATTATTTTGATTTTTTTAGAATTGAGTCGCTGTCTAAAGTGCTGAATGGAATGAACATTTGTCAATCGCTGGTCGTTTTTCGATACTCGATTTCCAAGAAGGTGATTAATTTGTACGTTATTTTTTATTTTTTCGATAATTTTGATTGATAGAAGAGAGGAAACTTTGGGTTTTCCAAATATATATTTTTCGATCAGGAAACATATTTCGACGCGGACGATGAGTCGTTCCATGAAACTCCGTTGCGGATCATCAACGGAGCGATGGATCGGGTGCTGACGCTGTACGCTTATGCAACAATGTGGCACGAGACCAAGACGGAGATGTCCCAGATGATCCAGTCCTTATTGAAGTCAGTTCAAATACCTGGGATCAAATTTAATTTTTTAAGTCCTAAAATTTTATCCAAAAAATTAATTTAAAATTATGCAAAAAATTGAGAATAAATTTTTAAAACTTTCTGCTCTTAAAGCATGTTTGTTTATTGTTTTACTGTAATTATAACACTTTCCACAACAAAAATTTAATTCTAAGCATTTTAACGATTATTAGAATTCACTTAAAAATTTAATGAATTAGTTTATTGATGAATCTTCAATTTTAATTGATTTAAGTTTGGATGAAGAACAAGCTGTTCGGTTGGCAGATAAGAACTCGCTGGTGGATGGGATCAACTTTCGGCTAGAAAGTACAACAAATGTTCCTCTTAAAAATGGAAATTGTCAGATTTCAACAGTTCACATTTTCTTCGACGACACTTGGACGGATGGATGCCAAGAATGCGGCCGGCTGGTGTTGTCACTCACA
>LDKF01004216.1:897-10945 GCA_001026735.1 Rotylenchulus reniformis | reverse complement strand
ATTATGTACCGTATTTCCTGTATTAGACCCCCGGGGGATTTATTTTTCAACCCTCCTCCAGAGGGGGGTCTATTGCAGGGGAGGGACTAATTGCAGGGGGGACTTAATACAGGAAATACGGTATGTAATAAATCGGTTCAAATACTTTGTTATCAAAAACAAAGCAACAGATAGATATATAGATAAATTAACTTTTTGGCTGAAATCATAGTATTATGCTCATATTTTTTAGAATTTGAACGGAATTGGACTTATTTTATAGCTTATTTTTGCTCTATTTTATGACAATAAACTGGTTTTTATAGGTTTTATTGGAGCCAAGCTATAACAATTGGTCGCACCACTACTCGACATTCTGAAAGCTTTAAACAAAAATTCGAAAGTTCGCGACAAATTTATCGTAATATGTATAGTTACTCAATAATCCTCTCCAAACATACAGTATTTTGTTGAATTAAATCTCCGATGAACTCGACATGCAGAGGCAATTCTTGAGACAGATGTAGGTACTGTTAATTAATTAATTAATGAAAGTTTGAACCGGATTTAGGGCGGATAAGAGGGTACTTATTAGTGTTAGGAATTTTCGAAAAGTCGTGACCAAGACCATGGCCCGTGACTAAAACCAAGACCAAGTCTTGGTCCAAGACCTGGTCTTGGTCTTGAAAACCAAGACCAGGTCTTGGTCTTGAATTGGTCTTGGTTTTGATTTTCATCCCTGGTCTTGGTCTTGATTGGGCAATGGTCTTGGTCCAGTCTTGTTTTTAGTCCCGATTTTTTGGCCTCAATCTTCATTTAATCATTTTTAAAATATTTTTTTAATAAATTTTTTAATATATTTTTAGTAAAATATTCAATTGCTTACTAATTAACAATGATTACAAATATTTTTGTTCAATCTTTGTTCAATCTTTTTTCGTCTTTGACGTTCAAATTCATTCGGCGGATTTTGGCGATGAATTTTTTCAAATATGCACACAAAGCCCTTTATGAAAAATGTATCAAATGAGGAAAAACTAAAAGGAATTAAAAAATATTCGAGAAAATCAATTCTTTTTAAAGAAAATCAATTCGTTTTATTTTAATTTTTCCATTGCTAATGGTTCTTGTTCTTTTAAAGGCTTTTATAGGCTTTTAGTTGGCGTTTCGTAGTTTTTCTTTCTCTGCTTGTCTGCCTTCCTTTATCTTTTTCTCTTTATTGCTCTCTCTTTCGGGCAGGGGAGACTGTTATCGATCGCTGACCGAAATGAACCAAAGTAATGAAACACCTAACACAAAAATATGTCTTTGCCATTTCGTGTTTATTTAAAAAAAATTAATAAAAACTTAAGGAATTGTAGATAAGGATGTGCTTAATCATTTAAACACAAGAAACTTGTTTTTATTGGGTTTTAGAAAAATTAAACAAAATGTAATAAAACAGTAGGTGTTTCGGGTAGGTGTTTCGTAGAAACTCATGGAAGACAGAGATAAGAAAAAAAGAAAGAGTGTGCAAACAAGGGGGAGCGCGACGAGAGAATGTATGGCAGACAGTCAGACGGACAGTCAGACGCTCAAATTGCACTTTTTTGCACAAATTGGAGCGCTGTGGTCACGGTCTTGGTACCAGTCTTGGTCTTGTTCCTAACACTAGTACTTATACATTTTTTTCCAAATATTTTTTAGTGGAAGCGAGGAAAGAAGAAGAAAATTGATCAATTTTCTAAAGAAAATGCTCTAAAATCTCAAAATTTTCTCCGGCTAAACCTTTTGGTCCATCTCTAGTAAAATGAATTTTTATATAAAAATTGCATAATGAAAAATAAAAAATATTTCCAATAATGCGCTGATAGTGGTGCCAGCACGCCTAAAAAAGTTCCGGCTAAATCCCTAAACACGGGCCATTATTTTCCCTAAACGAAATCCTTAGATCTGGCCCCTTAATACAAAAAAGTATGCGAAAGAATATTTAATTATTTAATTTTTATGGAGATCTCATCCATCGCCGGTCCTAAATTTAATTTGGAAAAAATATTTGTAAATTTATTATCAAAAAAACGAATCAACCACCTCAAGTATGCTCTTGGCATTTAATGCATTTATTTCGGCCAAAATTTGAGTGCAAAACAATTTGTTGTAGTTGTGGTAATAGTGGGATCCGTTGTAGCCGATGGACAAAGAGCGCAGATGCGCAAGTTGAAACACTGATTGGAGGGCGGAAAATAACCTGTAAAGGTAAAAAAAGATAATACCTAGCTGATACCCAGCTCGATTTTCAAAAAAAAATTAAAGGAGAAAAAATTTGACAAGTGGTGACAGTGGCGGATTTAGGGGTGGGAGGATACGATGCGGGTACCTACCGGTTTGGCATAAGCTCAAAATTTGAAAAAACGGAGCTCGAGGGAGAATGGGGGATGAAAAACTAAAATTAGAAAAAAAATTGACTAATTTTGATGAGAAAAGTCTAAAATCCCGAAAATTTTTTCGACGATGGCCGCCGGTTTCCTTAAAAAAAATTTGATCAAACCTCTACTGACGTCCCCTCCCCCAAACGGGTTCACATTGCACATCATTCCTCCCCCCTTCCCCGAAAAAGAATAACTTTTTTCAAATAAAATCTTGAGAAGTGAATTTGGTGTCAAATAATAGCTCTAAATGTCTGCTACGAATTTGCAAATAAGACTATCCGATTTTGCCAAGTCGAAAAAAAAGTTACGGCCAAGTTAAGCCATAAATCATGGTGTTGACCAAAGATCTGGCCATAACCTTTTTCTACTTGGTCAAATCGGATAGTTGTTCTTGCAAATTTATAGCAGACATTTAGGGCTATCTTTTGACATAAAACTTCAAACTCACTTCTCTTGGTTTTACCTGAAAAAATTAAAATCATTTTTCTAGCGTGTGGGAAAATGACCTGGGTATGATCTGCTTCGCCCCAAAACCGCCTCCCGGTGACCGGAGAAAATCATTTATATTTTATTTTTACAGAAGTCGTACTTACCCTTCTGCTTCATCCGACCAGCAGTAGGCGAGGCCAAAGGAACAATGTTCTAACAGGGGACAATGCTTTGCAATCACATTGAGAACCTGTGGTTTTTAGAGTTTAAAGAAATTTTATGCATATTCACAATAGTCCGAATGAGTTTAGACGCACACTGTAGCAAATTTTTTGCTCTATTTCTGAAATGAGTAAAAAAAACGGAAAATCAGCTTTATTTTTGGAGCTATGAAATTTATTTTTTGGGTTGGGGACTCAAACGTCCCTCACCGGGGTAAAAAGTAAAAAAGCCGTGGGACCATTTAGCCACAATCGTTGTATAACCTCGGCACTTACCCCCGAAAATTCAACCTAGAAAATTTTTTCTTGATGTTAAAAGATTCTAAGCCAGTTTGAATTGGTCAATTACGAAAAAAGTCATAGCCAGGATAATCACACTGGAAATTGGCCAATACAAGTGATTATCTTCACCATAACTTTTTTCTCGATTGACCAATCCTAACTGGCTTAGCCTCATTTTGTAGCTAATTTAATGCTCTATCTTATGATGCCTTTGACATCACCCCCATTTTATCATGATCCCATAGTCAAAACAATGATAACTATCAAGAAGAAAAGGGAGCTTATTTTAGAGCACCGGCTTATTTTTTCAATCTCCCTCAAAGGGGAGGCTTATTTTAGAGCACCGGCTTATTTTAGAGTAAATACGGTATTCACAATGGAATAGTCCGAATGAGTTTAGACGCATATTATTGTAAATTTCTGCTCTATTCCCGAATTTTTCTTTGAAAATACGAAAAAACAACTTTATTTTTGGAGCTAGACCGATTTTTTTTGGTTTGGGGACTCAAGCGTCCCCCACCAGGTCAACACGCCGCAGGACCATCTTTATACGGCACTTACCCCCGAGTCAACTTCGTCCAGCAAAAGTGCCCTTAATTGCTTGCCGATTTTGGCCAATGAATCGGCAAACAAATTGGTATGGGACAGATCGAAATTGAGGCGCAGGTAGAAGAGCCTGTCAAATGTTGGTGGGTATGTACTACAATCTGTGTTATTTCACTAAAACCCAGAAAAAAAATAAATATAAAATAAAATAATTTGAAAAAAGATTAACTGCAAAAAACTCACTTTTCAAATCGGGCCAACTTGGCCAGCGATAGCTCGTTGACTGGCAAGTCCATCGGCAACATCAACATGGCGAGTTGTGGGCAACATGAGGCGGCGAGTTCGAGCAGTATTTCGATGCGGTCGCGTTTCGCGAGCGTGCTGAACTACGAGAAAATACAGGGTCAGATCACTATTTAGTAGTTCAATAGCGCCTCCAAGACCAAAAACGCCTCATAGGTTCGGGACAATTGCGTTGTGGCGCCCATGTCGCGACTTGAGTCCAATCCGTTATAACTCTATTTAAAAACAAATAATTATCTACAAAATGAGTCTAAGCTTATTCGAATTGGTTCAGTATGAAAAAAGTTATGGCCAAACCCAACTATTTGGGCCATAACTTTTTTGAAATAGGACCAATTCGAATGAGCTTAGGCTCATTTTGTAGGTAATTTTTTTGTTCTATTTTTTGATACCAAATTCGTTTAGGTAGGTTATTTTTGAACCGAGTTATAATGATGGGGCGCAAATGTCAGATAAACGAGGCGCCTGCTTAGGTGCGCTATTTATTTGTTTTCGATTTATTAAGAGCTATTGAACATTTGTCTTGAGAACCAATTAGTGACCTGCAACCGGAAACGTGGGCATCGATGTGCAGCGAGCGGAGAGCGGAGGGCAATGCCCGAAGGTGCCATGAACCCAGGAAGTGGCACACCGGAAGGCGCACCGCTTGCAGCGACGCGTTGTCGACGCGCAACAGATGACGCAGTCCAAAAGCGCAATCCCAGTCAGACTAGAAGCGGAGGGGTGAGGAGAGAGAGAGACTGCCGCGTAAAACCCACAATTTCGTAGAAGTGAATGCTCTTCAAACGCGTCAAATTATGCACAATCGCTTGCAACGTGTCTGGATCTACGTCCGCGTTGAAGTGTAAATGACGCAAATTGCGCATCATGGCCCAGTGGTGCACTTTAAGCGAGCATCGTTTTCTGATGAGGTCGTATTCACATCTTAAAGTTTTTACATTATTATCCCTATTTTACATCGAAAAATTCTTCTAAATCGGTAAAGATGTAAAGCAGAATTTTGCTTCGAAACCAAAAATTGCTTTGCTTTCCTACAAGTTGGCAAAAACCTTTTTAAAATACCTCTTGGTGAATTTTCACGGATCCTGCGAAATATGGGATAACTCGATTTTCGAAATTCGAATTTTTTGACCGAATATAGAAAATATTCGGTCTAAATACCGAAAAACATTCGATACATATAATGGATCCAGTCACCTCGTGCTCATTTTTCGCTTCATTCCGGACGCCGCAATTCTCAACTCGCGCAGGTATGGACCGCATCGATCGATCAGCGCCCGGTGTTTGGCCACCTGAAATCAGTGCTGTAGGTTAAGATTCGAAATTATTAAGTAAATTAATGGAAAAATTAAATTCTTATTATAGTCACCAGGGAATATTTTCGGGTAGGGTGACAGACCCATGGGTAGGGGGAGGGGTAAAAACAAATTCCCGCGGTCGGCCTCCGAAAAAAAAGCCTGTTTTTATACCATACCATCTTCTCAATAAATCACAATAATAAGGGAAGGTGAACCGAAATTTTTTGAAATTTTACACGAAAACTGCAAGGACGCTTAAGAAATTTTTCGACTTGGGATTTCTGAGTAGGCGAACTGACCTTCTGGCAACGCCCTTGCTACCTGCCCTGTTATAATTTCTTTTCCCGGTTGTGTTCATTAAAAATGATTTTTTTAATAATAAAAATTTAAAAAAATCGCGATTTTTGTATTTAAAAATCAGTGTTTTAACCGCTAGATCCCCTCGATGCAACATCTCCTGCCTGTCCAGCTTCAGCGTCCTGCATTCGGTCCAGGTATATTTCTTGGCAATTTTGCGCCATTTTCGAAACACTCTCTCCAGCCGAACACGCTGATTGGGTGGAAGAAAGGCGAAAATATGGGCCTAAAATTGAGGACCATCAAAAAAGCATGGGATTATACTAGAGATCAGAATATTTAAATTTCCTGAACTGGATCTGGACCTGGATCCAGACTTCCCAGCTGGATTCGGATTTTCTGGACAAAAATTCAGAAAAATCCTGGTCCGGAAAAAACCAGATCCGGAACAGCCTAGATCCAGCTGGTTCCAGGAAAAATCCAGACCTGCATACAGGTCCAGTCCGATCTATTGGAAGTCCGATCTAAGATTGAAATTCTGGAGAAAAAAGAATTTTTCCAGGGAGGACCCCTATCGGACACTTATTACGAGGGAAGAGTTCAATTCCCCCGAAGAAAGTTATTAAATAATTTTTTGGTAGAATATTTTCGCTTTACATATTTTTTCAGCATATGAAAAGTGATTTTTTTAAACGAAAAGAGCACTAAACTGTCCAAATACTCAAAAATACTTACCAATGATTCGGAGGCCAAAGCGTTGATGGAAGTAGAGGAGGTTGACATTTTAAATTTGCAAAGGCTTTTAGGTTTTGGTGCACTTATATTATCGATATTAGGAAAAATAATAAAAATCTAAAATTTCTTGGCAACTTGGCCCCATTGTCGGCACACTCTCTTCAGCCGAATACACTCATCGGCGGTGGGACACAGGGCTGATGAGTCCGATCAACGAAAATTTCGGATCAGACTATCGGATCACAGCCCAAAAAAATCGTCAGATCAGATAACGGATCGGGAAAACATCGGATTTCGGATTAGCCGAGGCATCCTTGGTGGGAGAAAGGCGAAAATTTGGGGCTAAATTGAGGATAGCAATCTTACATTCTTATCTGCCAAAAATAAAATTCAAATCCAATTTTTCCCGCTCTCTTGGCAAAAAATTACATTTCATCCCAAAAGGGACTGAAGAGTTTCAATTTCAAGCGAAGACATTAACATCCCACAGGCCCGTAGCCAGAAATCGGGCTTGGAGGGGGCGTGGCCAGAAAATTTTTGGGAAGTGGAGTTTCAACCAGGGGTGGACGTAATTACGGATTGCGGATTACGGAAATTACGGTATTTTTGGGTTACCGATTACGAGTTACGAAAAAATTTTTCTTTTTACTGTTGAAAAAAATCCGGTTACGTCCACCCCTGAGTGGTTTCAGCGGCCCTGATAGTGGCTACCGAAGAAAATTTCAGGATAGCTGCTCCAAATATTGGATGGATGCCCAAACAATCGGGGGATGTTACATTTCGGAACCTCCCTGTTTTAAGAAAATTGGTCAATTTTTGTGTTTATATGAGACAATTCTATTGTATTGGGGGTGCCAGCGACCCTGGTAAGGGCCGCCGAAGAAAATTGGGAAAATTTGATCCATTTCTTTAGAATTTGGTCATTTTTCTTTTCCTTTTCGATTTTTTCTTCTTTTCCCCCCATCCCCTGCCCACGGGCCTGCATTCCACAGAAAATCGATCTATTATCTTATTGTTAGGTTAACTTGGATGATCTTTGTTCTTTGTATAGTACTCCCTACCCCCTCTGGCCAAAACAATTGTCCATACGTACCTTGTCACCGCCACGGTGCTATGTCATTTCTTAAAAATCGGCGAAAATGGGCGTTTCTTAAAAATCGGCCAAATCAAATTTTTATTTAAAAAGGATATAGTTATAAATTTTGAGCAGTATATTTAGTCTTGCCAATTAAGAAAAATAATATTAAAAATTAATTAAAAAAGGATATAGTTATAAATTTTGAGCAGTATATTTAGTCTTGCCAATTAAGAAAAATAATATTAAAAATTAATTAAAAAAGGATATAGTTATAAATTTTGAGCAGTATATTTAGTCTTGCCAATTAAGAAAAATAATATTAAAAATTATTAAGTTCTAATAATCACTCAAGCTAAACAACAAAAAAATGAATACTAGCCCAGGGTTTCCATCGAAAAATTTTCAAAATAAGGATGTCAAGAGCCAAAAATAAGGATTTCACTGGGGAAATTCCTCAAAAATAAGGACACTTTTTAAAAAATGCAAATCCAAAAATATAATCAATGTTATGCATCATATTTGTTCCTTACCGACTATTTCCAAGAGCAATTTGTTGTTTTAAAACCCATAGGATTCTTGAAAACCCATAGAATTCTTGGAATGAAAGATGACAATTCTAATTGCAAAGATGTCTATTCGCGGACCTTATTTTCAGCCTTTTTNAATAAAAATTTCCAAAATCCCAAAAATAAGGACAAAATAAGGGATAAAATAAGGACGGGTCTAAAATAAGGACAAATCTTACAAATAAGGACATTTTATTTTTATAAGATTCAGACCCCTCAAAATAAGGACAATCCTTATAAATAAGGACAGATGGAAACCCTGTACTAGCCACAAAAATTACTAATTTTTTCTAAAGAAAAAAGGATAACGTTGAGGCAAAAATATGATTTTATGGTTTAAAAACTTTTATTCTCTGTCTTTTGGTCTTTTTACTTTTTCGGAATTTAGAAAAACTAAAAATATCACAAGAACGCACAATTTCGCTTTTATACTTAAGGCCTAGCAAGCTTCAAAAAAGTTTGGTCAGATTGGTGGTTTTTTTAATGTCTTGGCATCAAAACTTTGTTATAATTTTTTATTATAAAATCCTATTTTTGAGTAAATAATTGAATTTAAGCATTTTAAAATATAGATTAATTACTTTAAATATTTTGGCCGATTTTTAAGAAACGCCCGTCTGCTGTCTGGAAAAGATCAATATGGCCGATTTCTAAGAAACGACTCACCACGACCGCCACCCTCCAACCTTTCTGATGTGACCCCATCTCCCTATAAAACTCCCGTCCTCGAGACAGGACTTTGGATCACTCTTCAGTGACCTACCTCACCCTCACCCCCATTCCCCGGATAAAGGATTATTTATCCATTGGACTTGGCAGAAAGGGATTTGGCCTTACGGCCACGGGGAGGGACCAACTCAGCAATTCAAGGTCATTCAATTTTCTTGGACAATGGCTGCAATAAATTATTCATGTCTTTACTCATCCCAATTTTGCTAATTTTGTTTTATAAAAAATCAGCCAAAAATTTACATAAAATTGAAAAATCGTCAAATGAAATTAATATTGATCATTCCTCCTCTCCGATCAGTCGTCCAAATCGCCCAGATCACTAGAAAGATGGGAGATTTTATAATAATTTTATAAAAATTATTCTTATAATTGCATAATTCCAACCAAAAATATGAAATTTTACCGTAATTCGTCTCAAAAACAGCGAAAAAAACATAAAGAAAAGCATTAAAAAAATCAAAAATGCAAATTCAATATTTTCTAGGGAAATATGACCTCTAGACCTCTATCCTATAAATATAAAATAGGTTGAATATCTATATGTTTTATACTTTGTTCATGGGAGTAGAGACAGTGGCGTAGCCAGAAAAATTTCAGGAAGGGAGGGGAAATTTTGGTTTTTATCAAAATTTCTTAAGGAAATTGACCAATTTTGTGCCTTTGGTAAAAATTTTTCAAAAATTTTTAAATAGGGTTTCGGGTTCCCCCTTCCCTCCCGCTGGCTAGGCCACTGATAAGTGTGAATAGAGAATATTATTTCAAAAAGGACCCCTTTTCAATTAGTGATTTAATTTCAAAAAAAACTCACGGCACTGAGTCCATTGTCCTGGCCCAAAACTCGCGCAACATCGGCTGGCTGATGTCCTCCTGGAAACGTATCCGCCGGACTCGTATTCTGCTGTTCTTCCCCAATCCCAGTTCGCGTGGATATTGCTCGAACAGCTCCAACTCCAGGGGCCCTTCTATATTCTGCAATTGCGTCTTCAGCTTGTCCAGCTCAATGGGCGTGTGATCGTCCCGGATTGTGCAGGTCAGCGTGCGCAACTTCTGCAATCAAAAGCCGGCCGTATAGCAATTTTCAAAATTCTTAGAAAAATTTAAAATTAAGAAGTATAATGCACGGCGCATTTACATAATTTACCCAATATGATAGGTTGTGCGAAAACATTATTTT
>LDKF01004214.1:0-16899 GCA_001026735.1 Rotylenchulus reniformis | reverse complement strand
GTTTCAAATAATTATAGTAAAACTTGAAAATTTAGGCTTTTTAAAAAAAGTTTATTGCGTGTATTCCCTTTAATTTTTCAGCATTTGATTCTAATCGAAGGATGGGAGAGCGTGAACTATTCGGATGCGGAAGTGGCCAAAAAACTGCTGCAAAAATTCTACGATGATCCCTTGAAAATGCAAAGGATCCAATTTTTTGCTTTGAAACAATTGACCAAAAGGTTCAAACAATTGCAACATTTGTTCTGTCATGGGACTGTTGCGGATGTAGTGACGATGAAGGAAAGGTTACGGTGGTTGGTGGGCGAAAGGGTGCTGGACGCACTGGACTCGTCCTTTCCCGAGATCATGCATTACGGTAGGGATAGGGACCAAACAAATTTATGGTGGGGAAAAGAGTTATTAAGTAGATAAAGTTAGTCGCAAAATGAATATCATTTAGAGAAGGATAAAAAAGCAGAGAGCGAAAGAATATAAGAGGATAAATCTTATATACTAATTTAGTACATCAATAGCCAGTGAGAAAATATTATGAAATTAATATATTTCAAACTATTCTTACAGTGTCAATCCAAAGGGTATTTTTGTTAAAAACTATATTTTTATAGATTTTTTTTTCTTAAATAAATTTATTATGAATTAATTAGATCAGAATACTAAAGGAGTTCCCACATTTTGGGTCGAAATCGATTTAAAAAAAAATTATTTTTTGACCCAGAGCATTTCTTTAGTATACCTATTAATAAGCCAACAATGTTAAATCTGCGATATGTATAAATTGCCGATTTATTTACCATATTAATGTGCATTATTCAACCTTTGAATAGTACACATCTAACTAATGTTGACTGACTAGGCAATTAGGTATATTTAGCGTAGAAAATCTAGAGAATTCCGAACCTTCTCTGACCGAATTTACAGTGTCTGTTAATGTTATCTCTCACTTTTCCTTTTTTCCCTAGCCCTCGAAAAGATAATATAAAATAGAAGAGAAAAAGAAAATCATTCGCTTAATAAAATTGATGGTTCAATGCATTTCTCTGGGGTCCGATTTTTATTCTTACTTCGTCCATTCATTTTCTTGTTTTAAGAACATCTGGACATCGGTATTCACCGATTGACCTTCCTGACCCAGATGATGTACAAAACTGGCCAAGTGATGGGCGAGTGCTACGAGGCACGCATTGGCATTCCGCCAATTTTGAAAAAGATCCTTAAATTTGAACAAAAAATTGTCGAAAATGGGTACGATTTGCCGTTGGAAATGTGCCAAAATTTGTTGAAAAAGATTGTCCAAATGAAGGAGGAAGTGTATCCGAATCTTGGAAGAACTTTGGAATATTATCGAAAGGCATTGTGCCAATTTTGGAATTTGGAAATATGGATTGAACACATCGTCAAAAAGCCCCAAAATGCGTATGTTATTTCCGACTTAAAAAAATTAAAAAAAAACTATCTACATATGTAACATAAAGAATATTTATTAGCTTTTTTTCTCATTCAAATTAAAAAATTATTTATTTATTTTTTTTATTAATTCATCGATAATCTAAATATAGTCCCACAAAACCAAATAAATTTTAAAAATTAAAAATTGATTTTTGAACTTGAAATTTTTTCAGGCTGGCAGAAATTAATTGTGACATTGAGAGAAATATCAAAAAGGTTCTTTTTGCGTATAGAATCGAACGGAAAAACGAAAATTTTGCATTTCTGGAATTATCGCTGGGCGTTGGCAAAGAATTCGGAGAGAAACTGATCATTATTCCGGGCATAAAGTCGCGCATTAAAAAGTTCCTAAACCTCCCTGCAATGTTTGTCGAATTGGTGAAAAAGGAAACTTTTGCAGACATGGAAGGTTTTTGGCAAAATTATTTAATGATCAAAATGAAATTATTTAAATTTCTTTAATATTTTTTTTCTAATGCTTGGTCGCCAAGGCGAGATCTATTTGCAAAAATTTTTGTGATGAGCGTAAACTTTGCCACGAAGAGCATTTTTGAACAACAACTATAAAACAACCGACTCACAAAACACCGACTAGCGCGGGGTTCGGTCTTTCGCGTCCGGTGTTCTGTAGTAAGCCAAAATAACACCAAAAAGGATGCAAATTGATCTCGCTTTTGCGACCAAGCAATAATAATTAATTATTTTAGCAATAATAATTAATTATATTCAATTCTTTTAGTGTCGACTAATGAAAAATTGTTGCAATCTCATTACACCGAAGCGCTGTTTTGCCCAGCCGACCACACACTAAAAAGACGAGAAGGTGAGTTAAAGGCGGATGCAGTTGCATTCATCCGATGGATGGACCAACGTTTTGCGATGCCCGCCCCGGACATCGCCATCTTGGTAAGGCGTCTTGACAACGTTTGGACATCCGAAATGCGGAAAATTCACCTGAACTTGTACGATCAATTATCCGACGAAATCGATCTGCGCGAATTGGAGACGCTGGGGGATCAAATGAGCAAAGTGTACTCGACGAGCAAGGAATTTGTGGAGAAAGTGATGGACAGGAAGAAGCTGAAAACCGAAAAAATACTTGGCAAAGAGTGGAAAAAATTGGTGAATCAGAGATTGGAAGAATTTTGGAAAGATAAATTGAATGAAAAAGATGGGGGAGAAGGACAAGAACTGGTCGAACAGAAGGACGGGGAGTCGGATGATCAGGCAGAGGCAAGCAGAAAATTCAGGGAATGGATGGGGGAATTGCATTATCAGACACTGAAGAATTTGGTCAAAACGGAGGATCAGCAGAATTTCAGGGAAGAACTAAGGAAAGGTAAGGATGTACTCGGAAGCTCGGAACATTTTGGAGGTTAATACACATAGTAGGAGTGCTTATAAAATTCATTATAAAATGGATGAAAATTTTGTTTTTAGCAATTTTATACATATAATACCACAAATCAAGCAGGTCAAATTGGTCTTAATCTCGGGAATTAATAAAAAAAACGCCAAAAATATTTTTGAACGTTATATTTTGACCTGTCTTCAAAAGGAAGCATTTGCCACAGCAGCAAAGACTGACTTATATCGTTTAGTCTGACATGATTCTCAATTTTATTATTCTATAGTCCTTGTTTATTTCGATTTAAAAATAAATTACCAACATATTTATATGCCAAAAATTCCTTTCAAAAAACATTCATTATTAAATATTTAGGCTTTGCGGTTCCCGAGACAGTTGAAAGACTTTTTAATTTGCTGAATAATCCTGACAAGTGGCTGGAAATTCTAAAATTATTGAGACATGAGAAATCTTATAAGGGCAAGGACGAACAACAACAATCACCAAAGGATGTTAAAATTGATAAGGGAAAAAGGGCAAAAAAGAAAAGAAAAGCGAAACAGAGCCAAAATAGTAAGGAGGAAATTGGGGAGGG
The DNA here is from genome assembly GCA_001026735.1 of Rotylenchulus reniformis. Classification (NCBI taxonomy): domain Eukaryota; kingdom Metazoa; phylum Nematoda; class Chromadorea; order Rhabditida; family Hoplolaimidae; genus Rotylenchulus; species Rotylenchulus reniformis. Next base: position 13,507 of record LDKF01004214.1, on the reverse strand, counting down.
AAGTGGTCAAGTTGATGAAGGAGTAGCAGAAGGAGAAGTTCATCATAGGAAAGAAGAGATTGAGGAAAAAGTGGATAATAAAAAAGAAGGAAATGGAGAAAAAGTTGATGAAAAGAAAGAAAGAAGTGGGGAAGGAAATCATGTAGATGATGAAGTAACAGAAACAGAAGAAGAAGTCAATGAGAAGAAGGAAGAGATTGAGGAAAAAGTAGGTGATAAGAAAGAAGAAAAAGGAGAAGGAAGTCATGTAGATGAAGGAGTAACAGAAGCAGAAGGAGAAGTCAATGATAAGAAGGAAGAAATTGAGGAAGGATTGAAAGAGAGTAAAAATAATAGGCAGGAAAATAATGTGTTAATGGAAGTAATTAATAAGAAAAACATGCTGGAAAAAGCCGACGATAAAAAGATAATGACAGAAGGGGATAAAAATGTTAGAGAAGAAGCAAAGATGGAAGAAAAGGAAGAAATCCATATAGAAAATGATATGGAGAGATCGAAGGGAAAAGAAACAAATCAAAATGAAACAATAAAAGAAGGACTTGACAAGAATCACAATGATAATTTGGCGGACAAGAAAATTGATGATAATGTAAAATTAATTGAGAATAGAGACAAAACTAATACGTATTCTGAGGGTTCTGAACAAATATCGAATGAGCATAAGGAAAAATCCAAGCAAAATGATTTGCTCAAAAAAACAATAGAAAAGGAACAAAATCCTTCAATAATCGCTTCAATTGATTCCAGTCCCAAAGGGAATATTTTTAAAGAAAAAGATCAAATTGATATTCAAACGAATAAATTGTTAAAAACAGAAGTTGGAGATGAAATGGGACTCATGTCCAGTCCAAGGATGAACAGTTCGAAAATCTCTGAACTTGAGAGGATATCGATTTCGGGAAAAAATGCATTTAATCCAAGCGAATCAACGGAACCAGATCTTGATTACAACGAAATTGAGGGAATCAGGGTTGGCGATTTTTCCAAAGATTCATTCCTTTCAATGAAATATGGCGAATTAGTCGGTATTTTGACTATGTACAATTTCAAGAATAATATGGCGAAAAAAAGATCTGCGTTTCTTGATTTGATGGAGAATGAAAAAGAGGAAACTGAAGAAGCCGAAACTGATCAGAAAGCCAAAACTCTGATCAAACTGCTGGATATTGGCATTTGTGTCAACGAGATTGGATACCGATTGGAAGGGATCAAAGATCAAATGGATCATATGGAAGGGATCAAAGATCAAATTGCACAGTTGAAAGATTTCAGACGAGAATGGGAGAGTATCGAGCGGATCAAGCTGAGTAGGGAAACACGTTGGTCCGAATTGGAGATGAATTTATATGAATTATTGAAACGGATCATAGAAACGATGGAAAAGACGGGTAAAGGAGAGATCCGGGGTGATAAAGAAATACTAGATAGTGCAAAAAATGAATATGGTCAGGTTGCGAAAGAAATGAAAGTGATGAAGACCCAATTACACCTCAAAAACTTGGCCATTTCATTTGGAAATTTGCACGGAATTTGGAAGATTTTAACTAAGGCCCAACAAAAAATGATCATTTCAAAGATCTTTGGTAAAGAGGACTGTGATCAGCAGGCAAATATTTTTGAGCAACTCGAAGCAAAATTGGAAGAACGGAATTAGAAAATAATTATAGATTAAAAAATAATTATAGTTTTTTCGTCATACCTACAGTAGTAATGTTTTTCCACCCTGCAGAGGGAAATTACAAAAACATCCCTGAAGCGAAAAAATGTTCGTTGAAATGAGAGAATGCTCATGAAAAAGTGTTGAAGAAAACGAAAAGAGTGCTCATGAAAAAGAAAATGAGTGCCCATTGGTACTGTAGCACGACCGCTAACTTTTGGGTAGAAAAAACATTACTAGTGTAAAATCCTGAAATTTTAATTTGTAAATTGTTGGATAAAGCAACTTTGATTTTATATATGCCATCGATTGTTTAGAAGTTCCGAATAATGAGTTAGTTGATCGATCGATAAAGATTCATCAAAAATTGTTTTGGAATAGGATCTCTTATATTTCAATCGTTAAAAAAATAAATAGAAAAAATCGCTTCTTAGATGGAATAAGGTCCTGAATTTATAAGAAAATATTCATAATCTATCTTATTCATTTTGAAGGAACTATTTGGCATCAACCTTAATTTAATAATCATTTTAGAAATGTTGCCAGTTGCCATCTTTAATTAATATTTTTTCATTTAATTTTCATCAATAGGAAAGTTCATTGGAAGATTAACTTATACTGTAGGAATTTTATTTCCGTCCACGTTTATACTGTAGAAATATTTTCTCCCATCTGTTCCGAACAAAAATCCATCAATATAAAATGTTCCTGCAATTTAGGCTTTTACATTAATTATAATTAAAAATGTTTAATTACCCAATTTAAGATTTAAAAATTTATTCTGCTACAACCATGCCAACCGCTAATGTCACCCTTCGCAACAACAAATCGAGCTCAACAGATGTTGCCTCGCGCCTCGACCGCATCGAAAAGCTGGTTGAACAACTCATCACCAAGCAGGGCAACAACTGTGCGGAGGATGTGCCGGACTGGGCGGAGCGACTTGACCGACTTGAGGCCAGGGTGGAAGAGTTGGTCCGGCTCGTTCAGGGAGAGAATCGATTGCCTCCCAATCGATTTGCTGACCCCGTGGGAACGCCGACCAGCAGCATCAGAGTTCAGTGGGGCCAACCGCCGCCTGCAGCCGACCCAGCGCTGTTCGCACGGATGATCAACAACGCCATTTTGGACGCGGAAGAGGTCAAGAAGAAGTCAATGAGGGCGGTGATTGAACGGTTGCCGGAGGACGAAGAAACGGAGGTGACAGTCAAAGCAATTGCTGAGGAATGCGGTGTGGCTGACGAGCTTGTGGTTGAAGACATCCATCGCCATCCACGGATTGAACGTGAGCAAAATGGGGGGAGGAAGAGGCCAAGGATCCTTAAAGTTTCATTCAGCAACAAAAAATCCCGTGATACATTCATTTTCAATTTCCGAAAAGCTATTGTCCGTATCCCATCCATCCCAAAATCCATTTCTGTCCGGCGGGACATGACTCAGCAGGAATTATCGATTTTGTATGAGCTTCGCAAACAGGCATATTTGAAGAACCAGGCCGAAGGCCTCTTCAAATATGTCGTTGTTGACCTCTCTATTATCACCCTGAAAAACCCACACCCACTCAGGACTAAAAACAATATTGGCTAGGGATACGAGAGCAAACCACTAAATAAACTGAAAAATTATCAAAATTCGGAAATTTCATGTGTCTCATTCAATGCAAGATCCCTAGCCAATAAAATTGGGGATCTCTATCATTTATTAGATATAAAAAACCCAGAAATTGCCCTTATAAATGAGACTTGGTTAAATTCCAAGAATTGTATTCCATCGGAAATATCGCAAATGAATAATTATCAAATATTTTTGGCTAATAGAATGGATTCAAAAAGAGGAGGCGGTTCAGCAATTCTAGTAAAAAATGAAATACCTGTTCAAACAATATTTTCGGGGACAAAATTTAAGTCTGAAATCGTTCATATAAAATTAATCTTGAAAAAGGAAATACATTTAATCAATGTCTATAGACCGCCTAGCACCAATGTCCAAGACACTAAAAATCTATTTAAATTTCTGTTTGCCCAAACTGAGAACATGTTATCCTTTGCGGTGATTTTAATATACCTGGTATTTTGTGGCCTGAAAACAAATTAATCGAAAATAATCCAATAACCAATATGTTCATTGAATTTACCCATCAAAAACAATTGAGACAGCTAGTTAATGAGCCTACTAGGGATAATGCATTTTTAGATTTATTATTTACCTCAGATCAAGCTTCCATCAAGGATGTTAAAATTTCAGAAAATTTTTCAACATCTGATCATAAAAAAATAGAATTTAAAATCGTGGACCAATTTTGCGGACTGCGGAGACCAAAACTTTTTATAAGAGATCATAATGAGAATAATTTTTCACTTCTCAATAAAATGCTTTATGATCATAAATTGGACCAAATAATTACATCAAAATTCTCGTCTGAAACAAAATATTCTATCTTAACTGAATTTCTTTTAAAATTATATGACAAATGTATTCCTATTAAGCCGTTGAAAAAAATTATTAAAAAAACATACCCCTGGAGAATAAAAAAGCTATATAATGAGAAAATCCTATATTACAGGCTTTCAAGAAAATATCCAGCTAATCCTCAGATTAAATTAAAGTTAAATATCCTTTCTAAACAATTGAAAAAACAACTGAAAGTTTTTTATGACGAAAGAGAAAAAAGATTAATTTCTAAAAGAAAAGAGAGCATCTATAAATTTATCAATAATAAATTCAAAAATAATAAAGAGCTCCTTTGTTTAATAGACTCTGATGGTAAGATATTTTCGACTGATTATGATAAATGTAGCCTTCTAGCCAAGTATTTCGAAAAGACATTTAATAGTAATTCATTTGATCAAATCTATGACAATGACCATTGTCCCAATATTTTATCCGATATAGACTTAGATAGAAATGTAATATGGAATATGCTCAGGCAGCTTCCGGTTAAGAATTCCACTTCCCCGGATAATGTTCCATATATCCTACTAAATAAATGCGCAGTTACATTGGCACCGGTCTTAGCTGATCTCTTTCGGTTTATTCTAGATAGTGGCCAAATTCCATCAGTTTGGAAATCATCGATAATAATTCCAGTTCATAAAAAAGGGGAAGAAACAAATCCAACAAATTACCGACCCATTTCACTAACTAGTACAATTTGTAGAGTTTTTGAACGTATTTTAGCGGATAAAATAATAAAATTCTTAGATAATAAATCATTTTTCAGTCCGGAACAATTTGGTTTTCTAAAGTCACGGGCTACAAACACCCAACTTTTAACAACACTGAATGATTTTTATGATGCCTTAGAAAATAATCAAAAAATCGATGTTATATACATTGACTTTGCTAAGGCCTTTGATTCGGTGCCAATTGAACTGTTATTACAAAAAATTCATAAAATCGGTATCCGAGGTAAAATATATAAATTTATCAAAAATTTTCTATCGGACCGAAAATTTAGGGTGAAAATTAATCAAACTTATTCAGAAAATACTCCTATAAAATCAGGGGTTCCCCAAGGATCTGTTCTTGGGCCACTTTTATTTTTAATCTTCATTAATGATTTACAAATTTCACTTCCCAAGGGCATTGGTATTAAACTTTTTGCTGATGATGTCAAATTATACAAAATCTATAAAAATGATCCTGAAAGGGAAGAACTGCACGATTCTTTAATAAAAATGGAACAATGGTCAATGTCAAATGGTTTAAAAATCTCTACTGAAAAATGTTATAGTTTATATTTAGGTAAGAACAATTCAAAAGAAGATTATCGACTTTTCGGAGAGAAAATATCTAAAACAGAATGTGTACGGGATCTGGGCATCCTAATAGATTCCAAACTTGAATTCAATGAACATATTAATAATATCGCCAGAAATGCATACTTCAAAACACATCAAATTCTTAGGGTCTCAAAAACTCGTGATCTCAATACGCTAATATTCCTTTATAAAACCTATGTCAGGCCACAATTAGAATATGCCACTGAAATCTGGAATCCATTAAAACAAATTTTAATAAATAAAGTTGAAAAAATCCAGAAATTTTTTACTAGAATTGCTCTCAAAAAATGCGGTTTAACTCCTAGATCATATGAAGAACGCCTCACAGTTTGCAAACTCCAAAAACTTTCTGATAGAATTACGGATTTAACCACTGCCTTAAAAATTATTCGAGGGTTTACCCACCTAAATTCCTCTAAATTTTTCAACTTCTCAGACAGATCTACCCGAAGACCACTTCTTCTAAAATTCAAAAAGCATAGTAAAAAAACTCAAAACAATTTCTTTCATCGAATTATCAGCCATTGGAATAAATTGCCAAAAGAAGCCATGGAAATCTTCACCCCGCAAAATTTTAAGAACTTCCTTGAAACGAAGTCCTGAGTGAGGTAGAAAATTTCTTTTGTTTAATGTTATTTTGCCCGATGACTTGCGTTTATTGTCTATTCACCATCACACCTTACATCCATATTTGCATTTACATTGTATTGTATCGCACCACATTAGAGTATCAAATGATACCAGTGGTTTGCTCATCAAAATAAATAAAATCGTAAATTTGTGAAGCAATCTAAGATGAAATAATTCTTGAATAACATTTGAATATCACATTTATTCATAAAGATCACGCCAAAAATTTTTTGTATAGAAATTGATTAATGACAATCTTGAAAAGAATTATATTAAATAGTAAAATTTATTAATCATACTGATATTCAACTCCATTCCATCCATCCACTTTCCTCCAATTGGTATTTACATGGTTTTTCATGCCAATATGTATATCTCAATAAATGTAATAAAATGTATATTTATTTTAATATAATATTTTTTTCTTCCATGAGAAAGATATAATCATAATTCAATAAAATAATTAATTATAAGTTATCAAAACAGATACAAAGACAATAAAATGTTGAATTTAATTTTATTATTGTACAACGTTATTGGTATAACTATTCAGGAGGAACAATCCTTGAATGGTGGTTTAATTAAATAAACTATTAATTACACATAAAATATGAATTATTTTCTCGCACTCATTGTCAGATGACCAATTTGCATCCAGGGTTGTCGGTTCTATCCCACCAGAGATTGGCATATTATTCGCTCCATTAGGTTGTAAATTTATAAATCATTTGATTAATTATTATTTTACAGAATCCCGCATAAAAGTGGAGTCTGAAGAAGCCAAAAAGTTCCAAAGTATCTTTCACATTCACATGGCTGTGCTGACTGAATACCAGTATGGACTTTCCCCGGAGCAGGTGACAGAGTGGCAAAATCATAAAAATCTACATAAAATTAAGCTTCTGATGAATTTGGCAGTCGACAGTGGCCAATTGATTGTGGACATGGTTGCCGATCAATTTGCTGAACCCGAATCTGAGATTGGTGATTCATTGAAGAGATTTTTGAAAGAAATGTCGGAACGGTGTGAACATGTGATCCAATCGGGTTTGGGATCGGAGGTATATTTTTTAGATTGAAATAAATCAAAAATTTTATTATTTTAGTAAATGATAACACATTTACAGATCGAGGAATTTTTATCGGTGTCAATAGGAACCTTCTCTGGCCGAATTTACAGTGTCTGTCAATGTTATCTCTCACTTTTCCTTTCTTTCCTCGCCGCGAAAAGATAATATAAGATAGAAGAGAAAATCATTCGCTTCATATTGTTTTCATTTGGACTTATGGACATCGGTTGAAAACCTTGGGTTGTAGTATGTAGTATGTTATAAATACAATAAGATGATTCATCAGTGGAAAAAATTTTAATGCACCCATCATGGTCATGGAAAAATATTCCAATTCTTTTATTATCTATATTCTAAAGCGAAATGTCTCATTTTTCTCTGACTGTTCTCCCATTTCCACATAATATTTCTCAATTTCTCTAACAAGGGACTTGTCCTTTGCCAAAGTGACAGGAAAAATAGGTATATGTGATAATTTCATGGGACCCGCAGGGCAGTTGGGTGAGACGTGAGAGCCTTGCACAATACTTGAAAAAGTATGTTGCGAAACTTATTTCAGTTTATGTGATATACTTTGAGATTCTCCTTGATGTATGTTATACCAAAATTTGGCTAATGGAGCGATTCGCTCATAGTTTATCAAGAAAATAAATTTTTAAAATATGTTATCCGCGTGCTTTAAGCACGGTCGCGAGTAGGCGTGGGTCAAAAACTCAATTTGGTAAAAGAATATTGAACACGTTTGCTTGCTAAGACAAAACTATATAAAACAAAGTTTTACAGAAATTTTTTTATGATTCAGTGGCCTTTTTAGTTTTTTGAATCTCTGTTAAAATTTTGAAAATTCAAATAAATATGATTTTTTAAAAAATTGAAAATTTCAACATTTTATCAACGAAATTCAAAAAAAACCAAAAAGGCATAAATCATAAATATTTTCGCAAATTTTTGCTGTTTAAAGTTTTGGTCTAGCGAGCTATTTTAATTTTTGTGGACCACATAGTACCGATGACCCATCCTTAAAGCACGCGGATAACATATTTTAAAAATTTATTTTATTGAAAAAATAAGCGAATATCGTATTAGCCAAATTTTGGTATAATATACATCAAGGGCAATCTCAAGGTATATCACATATGTTTTTCCTGTCACTTTGGCAAAGGACATGTTGTGAGTGTCTTTTCCTTAATCCGTAAGTATTTCCTTAATCCTTTTTATTCTTTTAAAAAACAATCGCTTCAGAATATAATTTGAAAAAGTTGGAATATTTTTCATGGCCATAAAATATTTGTGAATTATTCAGATTGAACGGATTGCGGTTCGGAATCTGTGCAACACTGGCATTCTTTTTGCACTTTCATTGAAAATTGTTAACAAATTGCACGATTTGGACTTGCAACATTGGCAGAAATTGAAGCAGCACAGGGAGGCGAAAACACAAGCAAAACACAAAAAACAACAAAAAAATACAACAAATGGTGAGGGAACATCACGGGCACAAAGACACGGGCAAAAACACAAACACACGACACAACATGGACAAAAACACGGAGCAAAACAGCGCTCATCTGATGAAAAACACGAAACACAAAGCCAACACGGAACAAAACAAGAACAAATAAACGATAGACTAGGCCATTTAACAGTAATAGATAAACAAGATGGAGCTGATGGGAAACATGGACACAAACATGAAAAACAACAACAAGAAAACATGGACGTGCAAGGGAGTGGAATAAATGAGTAAGAACATCAAAGCTTTTTGCATTTTTTATAAAAATAAATTATAAATGAATGGATTTTTGAAGCCAATTTTTCGATTTTGGTAAAAAATTATATTTATAAAAATTCTTTTAAGAACTCAAATGTCTGCTAATGCCAATTCTGATGGCTCAGAATCGGATTCGGGTGAAAGTGCAATTAATGAGGAAGATAGAGAATGCCTTCGGCTCTTTAGTAGGGAAAAATTTTGCGTTTTTATTTTTAAAATTTATTCTATATGTAGAAGAAATTAATGCGCCATCTTCATCGGATGAAGAAGATAACGATGATAGTGATGAGGAAGTGAGTTAATCATAGATATGATAAAAAATCATAAAAATATCCCCAATTGATCATTGATGAGTTCCATATAGGAGGGCTTTTCTGTTCTAGTCCAACTTTACGAACACTTTAACAACTTGCACAATGGTCAACGGAACTCCGAAAATGTTCTGTTGAATTGGGAAGCAACCCGGGATTTTGCAGTTGCCAATATCATCACGACTCCCGAGGTAAAAAAATCAATTACGAATTTAGAACATAAGTTATTTTTATAATAATATTTTTAAAGAATTTCCTTAATTTCTGAAGCTTGCAAGCATTGTTTCGGCATTTCATAAACAAAACTTTTTGGATTTTGTTTCCTCCAGCATAGATGTTGAAGATGGCCAAGAGTAAGTTGAACGATGAAAAGATGGTAGATCAATAAAGATGAGATACAGAGACGAGGCGCTACATATGATGATTGATATGTGATATTATTCCAGGCTTTTTCGATTTTTATTTTATCTTACACATCTACATATGTAAGAAGTATTGAGTTTTCTCAGAATTAGTAACATAAAAAATGACTGGTCAACGTATTCCATTTTTTAATCTTGATTAGGGCAAGCAGTCAAATTTTTTATAAAGAAATCATAATTAAATTTAAAAATGAAGTTATGTTCATGATTTCAAATTATTTATTTTATTTAATTTTTAGACAAACAAAATAAACCCATTAAATTCAGGCGAATTCAATTTTTGCCATAAAATGCAACTCCATCCCCTCCTCCCCAAACTTCTCCTTCTCACGACAATCCCTTCCGTCCCCTCCCCTTCTCCATCCAATTTTCCTCTTTACTTACGATTTGTCGGCGCCACCGAACATTTTGTAAGGGGCAACAGTGTTGGCTGATGGGGATGGTCAGCGGAAGACAAATGGGGCGTAAAATGAAGGAACGAACCCCGAAGGGATGGAAGGATGTTGTGGATGGTGATGAGAGGAACATACAAATACACAATGTACACAGTTTACACATATCCAGCAGAAGATCACGAAGGCATCAAGTTTTTCATTTTTCCGGGTTTTCCTTCTTTTTTTTCATCGATATATGATACCATATTAAGTTCTCCTTATTTTATGGTGTCAATAAGTATACAAAATGTCCTCAAAATATCATATAATCAGCGTAAAAAACCTGATAATTCCAATTCATTATTTAGCTCCGCGTTTTTATAACGCGTAAAAATGTTACGTTAATTTATATTCTACGTATATTTTCTTTTTCTCTTTTCATGCAATTTTTCTGTGTTAGATTACAATAAGAAATTCGTTTCAAAAATCGCTGGTTCAAAGCGTTTTTCAACGGTTATTATTGCTATCGTACCATTGTCCATCTTTATACTTTTGAATACTTTTTTATTTTGAATACTTGCATTTTATTAAATGGTAAAAAATAATAGGGCAAATTCCCTCAAAGTCCTTCAGAGTCCTTTTTTGTTCATTTCACGTTTTTGCTCCAAATTCAAATCCTTCCAATTCCCCCTCTCACCCCCCCCCACCCCCAAATGCCAAAAATTCAATTCCCCCGGTGCCCAAGGCGAATGACCATCAAACCAAAAATAGCCTCTCGGTCTCTCGGTCTCGGCCCTCTCGACTTTGCCCAAATTTCCTTTCCGTAAGTCCCCTTCCCCCGCTATGGTTTGGCTTTGCCTGAATGACCACAACGCAATGAATGGGCCGAGGGAGGGGGACGAGGGGGTCCCTGGCCATTATTGACGGCGAAACAGGAAATTGGCAAAAAATTGAATTTTTGCCCATTCTTATTGCACTATGCCACCGTTTGCAAAACTTCTTTATAAAGTAAAATATGAGAAATAAATTTTTACTTTAGATGGAATTTTATTTTTGGGATTTTTGACTTATTAGCGGAACCGCTAAATCCCGGGACGTGGGTTCGAATCCCACCGCCGTGCAGACATATACTCAAGCCCGTGGGGAGCACATCCCTTCACCGAGTAGCCATTAGCCGAGCGGTGATGCAGAGCAAATGGTGAAAGACAACTTGTACGGCCATCTGTACAAATACCACAGCTACTAATGTGGTTGAACAACCCTTGTGGTTGTTAGCACGGCCCGACCGGCAACCCCAGAAATGGGGGAATACCGCCAACAGGGTGCAGTGTATAACAAGAAAAAAAATCGTTTCAACAATGAATAACGGTGGAAACCTAAAAAATACATTTTGAGATTAAATGAGCTTAATACTCTCTAATTTTAAGGTCTTATTAATTTTTAAGTATTTATATTTATTGTCGGATTTTTAGACTCCTTAAGGAAAAAATTCTTTGTTTTAATTATTTCGAAACAAAGAATTTTTCAATTTACAAATTTGGTCAAAAATGGAAGAATCAGTGAAAAGTGATGAGAGGACAAAAGAAAGGCCAAAAGGGGTTAAGGACAAACCCAACCCCATCTTCTCCTTCTTCGCCTTCTCATGTGCCTTCTTATCCCCTCATCCAAAATTCCAAATCCAAAGAAGAATGCACCCACTCTCCCAGTCAGCAACCAATACATTCAGTTAATTATCGGGCGCCAAATGAGGGGGGAGGACGAGGGTGCAACTACCACCAAAAATCTGTGTTGCCTCCCGTGTAATTAGCGAAATGCAAAAAATCCGGCAAATTGGCATGAGAATTTGTGCTCGAGGATGTACCAAAAAATTTCTTTTGACTCAATTTTATTTTTTTTAATTTATTTTTTATTTCTATTTTAAATTCTGATCAGAAATTCCCCTCATTTAAAGAATATTCATCCAAAAAAATGAAAGAATGGAGGGATATGATGATGAGTCCTTGGATCCCGAGGTGAGAAGAGTGACACCACCACCAGTTGGTTTTCCTAATCCCTCTCATCAGCTAGAAGAAAGAAAGCTGATCCGGGACCATTTTCCATCATTCCGAGGTGAAGTGAATGAACGAATGAATGGATGGATGGGAATGGAAATGCAAATGGCCAATTGGCATTTTCAGGATTCCAAAATCAGAAGATAAAGTAAACAAAAAATAAAATATTATATTCTCTCAATACAGCACAAGGTTTTTCAACCGGTGTCCATAAGTTCAAAGGAAAGCAATATGAAGCGAATGATTTTCTCTTCTATCTTATATTGTCTTTTCGCGGCGAGGAAAAAAGGAAAAGCGAGAGATAACATTGACAGACACTATAAATTCGGTCAGAGAAGGTTCCTATGGACTATGGACACCGATAAAAATTCCTCGATCTGTACTATTATTTTTCCTTAAAAATTATTTCATTTGGATCAAAAATCGGATTAAACCGGATTTCTTTCCATTTTAACATGTTTTGACATAATATAAAGGACGATTGTCTACAATAATAAATAAATTATTAAATATTACTAATAGTTATATTACATTATATATTACTAGGGTGATTAAGCGACCCAATAGTCATTTGGAAAAATTCAAATGAAAATTATTGAAACGAAAGTTTTATTTTCAAAATACAAAACACCGACGACGAAACACCGGAAAGTGCGGAATTCGGTCTTTTGTGAGTCCGCTGTTCTATAGTAATGCGTCAGAGACGCATAATATTCGTTTTCTCTGCGCTTTTTTGCACTGTTTTATTAGAACTTTGGATTTTCCCCACTACATATAGGGTCGATCGGTCACCCCAGTAGTATATTTTTCTGCAATATTATAATAAATCCATGTTATTTTTTCTCCATAGAATATTTGAGACCATTGAACAAGTTTAAACAAAAATTAATTTTAAGCCAACTAAATGTCCCCCATCAAGCACAATTCCAATTAAGGAAGTTGCACACTTTCAATTTGGTCAATGGTCAGCAGAGAAAGGGCAAATAAAGTGCCATTGGTCATCAGTGCCAATGGAAATTCACCATCTTCCGCTCCTTCATTCTTCGGCCAAATTGGCCACAATTTACTATCATCCTATGTCCAATTCTTTCAAATGCTGAAAATTGCGCCAATTTTTGATGTACCAAAGTTCGCGATCGCATTTTGAAGTGATTAGATCAAAAATCTTCATCATCTAAAAAGTTTAGAGCGGATAAATAGAAAATTTTCCAAATTAACCAGAACATTTAGATATCATTTTCAAATGGAATCAATATTGATGAGTTAATATTCCAATTTTTCTTTATTTTGTTCTCATCGGATCTTCTCAAATTAATCCTTTTTTCTGCTTTGTTTGCTTCTCACAAACTGAGTATTATTGTGCTTTAAGTTGGAGTCCAAGCTAAAAATCCACCATCATTGCCCGCCCCTCAAAATGTTTATGCTCGTCCATCCCCTCA
>LDKF01004213.1:0-16915 GCA_001026735.1 Rotylenchulus reniformis | reverse complement strand
AAAATGTCACGGAAATTAAAAGCTTCATTTTGAAAAATATTTTGTTTAAATTTTTTTGAGCTTAAATTTTTTGAATAAATAATAAATATTTCACCGAAATTGGGACCATGAACCCGTTTATTCTATAAAATATCATATTTTTACAAAATTCGGAAAAACATGCCTTTTATTCTACAGTATATATAAATTATATATTTTCCGGAAAAATATGCATATTATTCTATGAATTATTTTTTATATCTTCATATATCCAAAATAATTTTTTATATTTATTTAATTTTATTTGATCTATAAAAAACATCTGATCACAAACTCATTCATTCTATAAATATTTTTGAACCATTTTATTGCTTTTATGAAAAGCTAAAATAAAAATGGCAAAGCTATTATTGTATTTCCTTTTTATTTTTAGGCATTTTATTATTTTTGATAAAAATTTCAAAAATTACTTACTTAAATGTCAAATTAAAAAATTATTTTCATTTTTCCTATTTAAGTATATTTTTCTATTTTTTTATTATTTTTCACAGGTCACAACCTCACCATCCCCTTCTACTCAAATAGTAACCCGGCGCTAGAACAGGATGAGCGAGCGGACAAGGCATTTCGGGAGAATTGAGCAGATTTTATTTTTAGATTTTTTGTTTTTTATTAGAAAAATTTATTGCCAAAATTTGAGAAAATTCAAATTAAAAAAGAAAAATTCATTAAAAAATCATTTGATAATCATACCTGACAAAAATTTCGCAAAAATAGTTTATTACAAATTACTAATATTTAATTTTGTCATCTAAATTTTTTAGAGAAAGATTAATTTTTATCGAAAAATTAAAAAATTCTCAAAATATTTTCAAGAAAATCGTCAGGCATTCGTTTTTCGGAAACCACCATTATCAATTATCATCCACTTTTCATATTGGTCATCACAGAGAGGAAGTTGTCGCCGGTTAACATCGAAACATTGGTTTTGTCTGAAAATGCATGGTTAAGTGGAAGTGCACTTGGCGCTGCATTCACTTGGGTTCGATTCCCTTGGCATTTTTTAAATTTCTTATAGTCAAGTGGTAGGTTCCCAAACTCCGGTTCAATTCTGTTAGAGATTTTTGATTTTTCAACCATAGTTAAGTGGTAGTGCTCCAAATTCCCTATAAAGATAAGGACCCGATTTCAATTCCAAGATTTTTTAAAGCGCCGGTTCGATTCCTCGAGTGATTTTCGATTTTCCCATGGTTAAGTGGCAGTGCTATAGGATGCCATAAAAATATAAGGCTCAGGTTCAATCCCTGGCGATTTTCTAATTTTAAGGACGCCTTTAAATACCATAACTTAGCACCAGTTCAATTCCCTTGGTGTCTTTTAGTTTTTCCAATTTTTTTATATAAAAATTTTTCAAAAAATTCACCGTTGGTGAACAGATAGCTCTGTGGTCGGCCTCCGCCGTTCGGGTCAGCCGCCGGCAATTTGTACACTTGAGGCTAAAATTGATAATCATATGTGCAAATTTTGGTACGTGTGATTATCCAAAATTCTAACTTGTGATTGCTGGAAGGCCGCATTGGCGGACGCCAATTGGGCCGCGAGCGCCATCTGCACGTTGTTGAGGGCCTCCTGCGCTTGGCTCGCGACATCTAGGAATTTTTTTTCGTAAATTCTGGAAATTTCGAATTTTTTACCTCCTCTCTTCACTCTTTTTTGGCTTTTGAGGGGTTTTCGATTTTCCAATGCCTCCTCATCTCGCATTGCTGAGCCTGAAAATTTTCGAAAATTTAAATAAATGTTTTTTTGTAGTGGCAATGCTCCTGGTGCCATATGCTCTCAGGTTCGATTCCTCTCTGTGACGTCGTTTTTTAAACTTGTTAAATCCTATTATATTTAACCACCGGTTCAATTCCGCTGGTATTTTTTTAGAATTATTTATTTTCCATAGTTAAGTGGTAATGCAATGGACTATACCTTGAAATATGGCACAGGTTCAATTCCCCTGCCTTTAATTTCAACTTTTTAACAGTAATTTTCATTATTATTTTTCTTTATTTAAACTTTTTTATGTATTTTTTTTACCATTTTCACTGGAGTTCATTGCATTTTTCCCATGGGTTGCAGCGGGATTTTCAGCCGAATTTTCTGCGGAATTTTCCTCCTCTATACTTGGCAAGGGAAGCTCGCCTGCGAAGAATTAAAAATTTTGAAATTCGAAATTTTTTTTTATTAAAAATTTGAAAATTATTCGGAAAAATTCACAAAAAAAGTTTTGCCCTCACCTTGGTCATGCATTGGCACCGCTTCCGTGCCATTCCGCTCTTCCCCGGGCTTCCGGAGACCAGCCTTTCTGGAAGCTACCGTACCGTTGCTTCCGGAATTTACAGTATCCACATCCTCATCGCTTTCGTCCTCTTCCGCGGACACAACTTCAACAAGGATTATTGACATTTTTATCGATTGATTTTTTGATTGCTGAGAGATTCACGGGAAGAGAGAGAGAGAGATGCAGACGGTTAGAGAAGTGATTGCTTGGTAAAAGATGTGGAATTATACCGTGAGGACAGGGACTACGGTAACAGGATTGGTGTGCTACTTGGTGCGGTAAATGAATGAGACTAGACAGCATACGGTATCATATAATAAACTAAAATGCGCGTCAGAAAAATATGAAAATCCCTTTAAATTATAGTTTTTTGAAACGATTTTGTGCAATATAAATTTTCCATAAGTTGATCATACGTGTGCTTTGTTCTTTTCAATTTAACATAGGGAAAAATCGCTCCAAAAAATTATTGGCTCAAATGACGAAGTTAGATTTCCACATTTTTCTGACGCGCATTTTACCAAGGAGCATGGTAACAAAGAATACTATATCAAGTATTACGGGACTGACATACAATGGAATCCTGATATCTGTTAGTACGGTATCAAAGATAATTACATCGACTTACTTTTTACCGTACCAAAGGGTAATGGTACTGCAGTCGTTACTTATCATGGTTACCACGGTGAAAATGGTGGATTACGATACCAATTACGATTGGTACTCAAATGTCCCGGGACTCAAATGTATTTTTCTGCCAAATTTGTACCAATTTACTGTATCCCTTGGTATCAATGAAAATAATGAAACATTTTTTTTGCAAACCTGTAGGATGTTTGTTGCTCATGGTATGGTTCTGAAAATACACAAAAAATTTCAAAAAAAAATTCCAAAAATTTTTGACCTTCGCCAACACTTCCAAAGGGCTGTGCTGGGCGATGCGAAGAGGGGGAAGACCGAGGAATTTGCGACCAAAATCGGATGTAAGAGTGGAGGCTGAAAAATTAAAATTTTTGAGCCATGGCTCGGTGGTACTGTGCTATGTTATTGGAATGGATGTCGCCGTTTCAATTCCCCTTGTCGGTTCTTATATTTTTATGAATTATTCCGGTGGTTAAGTGGTAGTCTTTTGGGGCGATTTTCGATTTTTAACAATTATCCTGGTGGAGTTTAAATAGAGCACCGGTTCAATCCACCTACTGGTTTTCACTTTTTAATAATTTTGCTTTGATTCAGTAGTAAGATTTCTAGATTAATGGGGCGACGGTTCAATTCCTCCGGCAGTTTTCAATTTTTCAATTTCCCGCTTACGGTGGTTCCAAACCGACGTCGTTGTACCATTTTCTGACGTCGCTTCGGCATAGCGACGCTGTTGGGATGACGTCACTGTTGCAGCATGCGTCGACGTTACAGCTGCGTCTGACGACGTCGTTGTAGCAGCGGTAGATGATACTGTACCTTCTGGGCCAGTTGTACTGCTCGAACTCGGTGCTACCGTAGTCACATCAGCCATCGTAGTAGGAGACGACGTCACCATAGTCGTTGACGCACCATCTTGAGACGCTGGACTGCTCGAACTCGTGGTAGGTACCGTAGACGCTGATGTTGACGCACCATCGCGAGCAGTTGTGCTGCTTGAACTCGCTGTCGTCCCTGTAGGTATGGTGGGCGACGACGACGTCATGGTCGACGTTGACGCACCACCTTGAGTGCTAGTACTGCTCGTCGTCCCCGTAGCCGTTACAGTAGTCGCTGGTGTCACAGTCACTGCTGACGTTGACGCAGCATCTTGGGCTGGGCCCGATACAGTAGAGGTCTTCGCTACGGTTACCGTACTACCCATTGACGTCATAGGTGTTGACGCTGTTATTGAGGTCAAGGATGGCTCGGTTACGTCACTGGCCGTTGACGTCACTGATATAACGGAAAATGGTCCATTCAGTAACCTTTCTTCATGTTACAGTAATCTCGTTTTCCATATTACAGTAACCCATCGGTTCAATAACCATGGCGAGCGATGAAATTGTTGAAAATAATTTTTTAAAAAATTTCTAAGCCATAACTACAAAAATGTGTAGAATTTCACGCTCTATCTTTTGGCCTTTTTCGTTTTCGATTTTTTTGACCTTTTTGATTTTTCGCAAAATTCTGATTTTCTCGCAAATCTCAAAAATTTCAGCAAAAAATAATAATAATTCAAAAAAAAAACTGTAAAAAATTTTTAAGTCGGTTTTTTTGAACGTCCTAGCACCGGAAATTTATAGAAGCGAGAGGCAAGGAACGAATTATTTTGAGGGGAATGCAACGGATTCGAACCCCCGGTCATTCTTCAAAGCTAACAACATAACAGAGATCCACTGAACCATATGGTGAAACAACAGAAATTTACCGGTAAAAAGCGATGCCAAGAAAAGCAGAAGGAAAGATGATGACAGGGTGAAGCAGTGCAGCATCGTCGTCGGAGGTCGTACAAAATCGAAAAAAAATCCGAAAATTTCAAAAAAATGGAGAAAACACAGTGAAGCCATAAAAGCCAATTTGAAAGAACCCAAAAATTATTTCCTCGCGATGAGATTCGAACCTTCGCTCACCTTCCCCCGTCAGAGATAGAATATATATTCTTAACCACTCGGCCACGCCACCACAGTCCCCTCCGGAAAGGGCTCGAACCTAAGTTGAGGCCGGAAATTTAAAATTTTTTTGAATAAAAAACGTCGAAAAGGCAAAAAAAAAATGGAAAAACCCCAAAGAAGAGATTTCATGAATTTCAAAAATTGAAAATCGGATACCTCGTAATAAGGCATCATCAATAGGCTTGGCGGGGGATTTGGGAAGAAGTTCTAACCCCTTTAGGAGAAGCAAATTTTTCGAAATATTGGGGTTTTCCGACGAAAATTCAAAGGGCAGTAAAGGCCAAAAATGCCCTTACCTCTCGAAATTCAGAAATTTCCGCTATCCAATGAGCTCAATACAGTTGGAATCTGAGTATCGGAATTGAAAATCCCGAGAAAATCCGGGTTTTCTCTACAGGAGGCTGAGTGGTTAATGCTATAGTTTGGCGGAGGGTTTGGGAAGAGATTCGAACCTCTTGAGGATAATCAAATTTCCCAACACCAAATGACAAAAATCGAGGAAAAATCTTTTAGAGTTTTTCATCAGCGAGGCCTTGGTGGCCCAGTGGTTAACGCTATAGCATGACGGAGTGATGGGACGGAAGTTCGAATCCTTTCGGGGAATTAATTTATTTTTTATTTTCCACCATCAAAATGCAGGAAAAAATCGAGAAATATTTTGAAAATTTTTTAAAGGATTTTTTAGACATAAAAATTTTATGAATGGAAGTGATGTGAGTTTTTGGCGCGATTTAGACCATTATTATAAATTGCCGCCCTCTGATAATCCGCTTCCGCCGATCGTTGTGGTTTTTGGGGGGATTATCGGGTGCGCGAAAATTTTTCACAAATAAATTTTTTTGTTATGAACACATTTTCGACACCTCTCAAGGCCATCCATCGATAAGCTCAGGGGGTTCCGGAGGCTTAGGATTTTTTTTTGAATTTTCGACCAAAGTTTAAAGTTGAACACTTTGGAAGCCCTTGAAAATTTTTAGAATTTTTCAAAGAAAATTTTTAGAAACCGGCTGGATATCCTTGGAAGGGTGCTATGTAGTTTAAAAAAAAGTATCATAATGGGCGTTTTAAAAAAAGGATCAAAACTCAATATGTCCTCTATAAACTTTTTTGTAAGACCTTATAGACCAACTGTATAAAAGGCAAAGTTGTGCAGAATTTTATGCTCTATCTGCAGGTATAAAAATTTTTTCGAATTTCGAACAAAAATGTCGAAAAAAGTCAAAATTATCCAAAAATACGGTTTTTTCTACTTTTTCGACATTTTTGTTCGAAATTCGAAATAATTTTTATACCAGCAGATAGAGCATAAATTTCTGTACAACTTTGCCTTTTATACTTTAGGTCTAACAAGTCTAACAAAAAAAGTTTTTAGAGGACATATTGAGTTTTGATCCATTTTTTTAAAACGCCCATTTTGATACTTTTTTAAAACGACCCAGCACCCTTGGAAGATGTAGAATTTCAGAAAAATGAATAATATCATTTCAAACTTTCCGAAGGTTACGGATGCCGGAGGGTTAGAAATTTTTCTTAACTTTTATGAGAAAATTTAAAGCTACAGGCTTGGAACCACCGGAAAATACACCCCCTATGATCAAGGATTGAAATTTTTTTAACGGAATTCAAAAACACAAAGGCCTTCCTTTGGCCCGACAAAAATTTCAGAAAAATTCAAACGAATTTTTTAAAATATCTTCAATAAAGGTTAAACTTCTAGAAAGTTAGAAAGCTGTATAATTGTTTTTTAGTTTTTATTGAAATTTAATGGTATAGGGTCTAGGGTTAGGGATCAGGCCGAAAATTTCAATAATTTCAAAGAAAATTTTTTTGAAACAGTCTCGGACCCTTGGAAAATTGAAAAACTTCGATTTTCATTTTGTTAAGGCCACTCGTAATTGAGAATTTTCAAAAAAAGTACCTTTTATGAATCCAAAAATCATAAGGGTTAGTCAGGGCTTTGGTTTTCAAAAATCTCAGAAATTTTCTTAAATTTTTTTTCGACCCCTCTCGAGACCATCGCTAACAGGCTCATCAATGGGCTCAATGAGACTTGGAAATTTTGCGACTCAAAGTCACAGAGCTTAGGAAGCTGAAAAAGAGAGCTTAGAAATTTTCAGGAAATTGTGACAGAATTTTTTTGCAACGGGTTCAAGACACTCAGGCGGCTGAAAATTTTTCAGAAAATTATTTCTTGGAATTTTTAGCCCTCTGACCGCATTGTTCGAGACTATAGAAGGTCACAAAAAATTTGCACAATTCAAGGCCCTGTTTTTTGGATAGAAGTCTTCCCATCGGTTGTAAAATTTCAAAAAAAATTTTTTAATTTTTTAGATGAAAAATTACAGTTTGTGAGGCTCTTAAGGGCTTGGAATTTTCAAAAAAAAAATTTTTGCTGCCCTATCAGGGTTATGGAATCAAAAACGGATTTTAAGGACTTTTTGTTCGGAAAATGCTCACAAATTCAGGAAATTTTTCGGTTAATACCTAATACTTCGATGTCTTCTGCTGGTAGCTAAAAATTTTCAAAAAAAATTTTTGTGTAAAAATCTTCTTAGATTCAATTCTATAAAAATCGACCATCAAGGCCTTCAAGGCCATAGGGACGATCTTATCAGAGAGATTCCAGTAGTTTCCCCAAAATTTTTTCAGTCTTCGGCAATTGGAAACTCAACAGGTTCGGAGCCCTCTGGGGGTTGTGAATTTTCCAAAAAAAAATTAAAAAAGAAATTCCACTTTATATCTTTGAGAGCGTAGCAAAATGAGCATAATTGTCGTGAAAATGCATAATGGGGAGGGGGGGGGGAGGATACAGTAATACCAATAAACTTGGGGAAGAGGAGCAAGGTTTGTAGCCCGAGGGTTTTCTCCGTTTTTTTTGAAAATTAATCTGCAAAAATCTGAATTTTTCGAAAAAAATTTTTCTCGACCCTCAGACTACTATTGATTATTGGAGGTACCCGTTGGAGGACGACGGATCGGATCACTGATCAGGAACATTGATAAGGAAGGGGCCAATAATCAGTCAAATGATCAAAGATCACTTCAGTAGCCAGAGATCAACGACCAATGATCATATTGTTGATCACTGATCATGGACTATTAACGAATCAATGCATGGTGGTCTTTGACTGCTAATCTGTGATCTTTTGGTATTTGATCAGTAATCTTTGGTCTACGAATGATGCAATAACCGATCAAAGATCACCAAATAATGATCGATGGTTGATCAGTGATTGGATCAAAAGTATAGCCAGAGTTCAAAGATCATTGCCGGTTTGACAATGATCCTGATCGGTCAATGATCATTGGTGATCTAGGCCTCTAAAAGATCAAAGACCATCGATCAGGGAAGTTCAAGGTCAAAGATCATCGCCTGTTTAGGCAATTACCGTTCATCGATTGATCACCTGGCCCTTCCAAAGGATCAAAAATCACCGATCAATGATCAAATATCGCCGATTTGTCCCTGATCAGTGATCTCTGGATTTTAAATGATCAAAGATCACATCGATGATCAAAGATCAAAATTGGCTGCTGCTGTCCATGGCTGTGGCGCCCTCCTTGGCCTTGGGCTTGGCCATTGGCCTCTGCAGCAACACCACTTTGTTGCGTTGCGATGCGTTTTTGGGCGCCGAAACTGGGCCATAATGCAACACAACCACCTCGTCGGCGTGTCCCGGGCCATAGTTGCACCCGTCGCCGGTGGAACAGCAGCAGACCTGTGGAAAATTCCGTGTGAAAATCAGGCCCCTAGGAAATTCCGCGAGTTCCGCGAAAATTAGGTAGGTCTCCTGGGAACTTTCGTGAAATTTAGGACCCCTATGAATTTACACATGGAAATTAGGTCCCTTAGGAATTTCCGCGAAAGTTAGGCTACTAGATATATTTAACAGAAAATTAACCCCCTGGAAATTCCGCATTAGGCTCGATGAAATTTTACTAAAATTAGGTACTCAAGATTTCCGTGAAATCAGGTCCCTATGGAATTTTCGCGTGTAATAGATCCCCTAGAAATTCCCATGAAAAATAGACCTTAATAGAAGTTCAGCAAAAATTGGGTCTCTTCGAAAAATTTGAGAAAATTAGGTACAATAAGATTGCCGTGAAAATCAGGCCCTTTGGATTTTTGCAAATATACACCCCATAGAAATTTCTACGAAAACTAAGCCCCTTAAAAGATTCCGCGAAAGCTAGGCTCTCTAGTAAATTCCATGAAAAAATTATGCCCCTTACGTCTCTGAGGATTTTTAGGCAATTTTCCCACCATGTTTTGGCCGTCGCGCATGCAGCCGTCACGTAGGTTCAGCACCGTATCGCAGATGGCGCCCTTGTCACAGGAATAGACGGTGCCTAAAATGCAGAAAATTCAAGGAGAATCGAACCGGTGACCACAGGAGCTCAAAACTAGGGCATAGCCACTGAACCACGGGGGACTTGCGGAAAACCCTCAAAAGATTTAAAGATGGAAAATGCCACTAACGAAGGGAATCGAAATCGGGAATGGTTAATCGCATGGGAACCCTCCAAAAAAATTTTTCTAACTCATCAAAAATCACCAAATCTATAAATTTCCAGAAATGGGGCTCCGAAAACGCGTAAAAATTGTAAAACAGCGACAGGATTCGAACCCACGATCCTTCATCGGTCAAATATAGACCCGATCACTAAACCAGGAGAACCTTCGGATTTTTTTTTGAAAATATAAAGTGTCTTATAAGACTAGAGAGAATCATAAAATGGAAAAAGTAAATATAAAACGGGTTCGTATCCATAGGGATTCGAACCCGTTACTAATCCGGAGCACAACCACTGAGCCAAACCGTACCTGCTCTCGGCGACGTGGTGTTCAGGCATTGGTTGCTGGCACAATGGGCCACGGGCCCCCTGATGCGGTCTACGCCGGTGCGGCACAAAATTGCGGAGGAGAGGGGGGCGAGAGAGAAAAACAGCGAAAATGCGCAGAAAACCAGGGGGCTCATCGAGAGGCTCATTGGACTCGGGAAATTTGGTGAAAATTGCTGAAAATCGGGGAAATTAGGGCGGAAAATTCGAGTAAATCAGGTGCCTGAGAGACCGGAAAATTCTCGAAATTTGAGGGTTTGATAGATTGGAAAATTGCAAAAAAAATCGAAAAATTAAGGCTTAAAGGGTTGGAAAGTTGGAAAAATTTGGGAAATCAGCAGATAGGAGTTTGAGAGGTTGGGGAACTGCGAAAAATCCAAGTAAATCACGAGGGGAGGTTGCGAAAAATTGGAAAACTCAAATGAAAAATTCGGGAAAACTAGGAGTCCAAAGGGAAATCGTGCAATTTTTGAAAAATCGGAGGCCTAGGGGTTCGGAAAATTGAAATATTTAGATCCAAATTGGGTCACAAAATCGAAGACCACCAAAGGAATAGAACCGGGATTCGTGGTGATCTTTTTGCCCGAAAGTTGGAAACATCCACCCAGCCACGCAAAAAAAAACATATTGTATCCGAAGGGAATCGAACCAGAAGTATGGCGAGGAATTCCATTAACATGAGAATCTTTGGCAAAACCATTAAGCCACCAGGGTGACCCTTCCTACACATCAAAATCCTGGCGCCGGCCATAAAAATCCTGGTAAAATCCTGGTAAAATTTTTCAAAATCCTGGTAGAAATCCTGGCACGCATTAAAAAACATTTAAATGCATGATAATTCGCAAAATAAATTTATACTTCATATTTCTCTGCACTTGATACCTTTTTGAGCAATTCTAGGTTGGAAAGGAAAAGATCATAGTCCTGAGAACAATCAAAATCGGGATTCATTTTAATAGAGACAAATGAAAGATTAAGGGGGGGGGGTGCCGGCGGTCCCGACAGGGGCCGCCGGGGAAAAATTTTTGAAAAATTTCTTAATTTTCTTACAGAAAATGGTCACTTTTTTGGGGAATCATTTGAATTTTTGGCGAAATTTTTCATTAAATTTTCATTTCTGGAGGGTCCGGCGGTCCCGATAGGGACCGCCGGAGAAAATTTTGAAAAATTATGCTCTTTTTCTGAAGAAAATTGATCATTTTGGGGCAAAATATAGAAAAAGCTAAAATCCTGCTATTTCCTGGTATCAGGAGAAATCCTGTGAAAATCCTGGTAAGGACCCCATTTTCCTGTGAAATACCAGGTTTTCCTGCTAAAAAGGTCACCCTGTAAGCCACGAAAAAGGTGAGGAAACTCCTACAAAAATGATGGAATAAAATCTAAAATAATTGAAAACCGCCAGCGGGCTCGAACCCAGACTCTCTAAATATGACACTAATCGACCAGAATCCAGGAACACAACCACCGAACCACGTGTGTGAATTCGCAGCAAAAAATTCGCGAAAATTTGGCGTTGTTCTTAAGCTGCGAAAATCTACAAAAATTGTGTGGCAATGAAAAAATTCAAAAAAAAAATTGAAGCCGCCGGGTGATGTTGAACCCGCTCTCTCATCTTGGCCCCAATCGGCTCCAAAACCAGGAACACAACCACTTAGCCACGTGTGTGGATTTTGCAAAATTCGCTTAATCCATGTTGTGCTTTGTACTATTTGGCTGATGAGGGACAGCCCAAGCGGTCAAAAATGTACGGCGATGGGTGGAGGCGAGCAAAACACAGCAGCAGCGGAGGAGGCGGGGATTCCCCCTGCCCCCCGGGGCGCCCCCGGCGGTGACCAGGGACCCAATCTCGGGGCTGGACCAGAGAGAGAGAGAGAGAGAGAGAAAGAGAGAGAGAGTGCGAGAGAGGGAGGAGGCGAGTTAGCAAGAGGAATGGCGAGAGAGTGAGGGTGAGAGAGAGCGGAGAGCAGCGAGAGGAAGGGCGAGAGAAAGAGAGAGCGAGCGGAGAGCAGCTAGAGGAAGAGAAAGAGAGAGAGCGCGCAAGCGGAGAGCATCCAAATGAAAGGGGGAATAGAGAGGGACGGCGAGAGAATGAGTGAATGAGAGAAAGGGTGAGAAAAAACTAACAAGAGGAAGAGAGAAAGAGAGCGAGCGAGAAAGAATGGCGAGTGAAATTGATAGGAAGGGCGAAAGAGAGAGAGAGAGAGCGAACAAGTGGCGAGCAGCGAGAGGAAGGGAGAGAGAGAGAAAGAGCGAGAGAGCTAGAGAGGGCGAGAGAAAACGAGGAAGGGCGAGTTGGCGAGCACTCGCCGGCGGGTACAAACCGACAACAACAACACTCGCCCATCCCCGCCACCGAGGGCCGGACCGGATTCTCGCCCCCAATGGTTCCGGAACAGCAGAACGAGGAAGGAGGGAGGAGGGGGCGTTTCCGTATTTTTGAGGAAAATTAGGACTCTTTTCTCATAAGGGGCACATAGCTAAGTGGCTAAGTGGCTGTGTTCTTGGTTCATGAAACAAATGAAAGACACCGGTTCGATTCCTCTGGGCATATATTCAACTTTCTACCTATGGCTAAGTGGTAGTGCTCCGGAGATTATAGGATAAATGGGGAGGAGGATACTGGTTCAATTCCTCCGACGGTTTTGGGCTTTTCCGGTGGCTGAGTGGTAGAGTTCCCGGGTTTTGAAGCAAAAATTTGGCCCCAGTTCAGTCCCTCTGGTAGTGTTCGATTAAAATTTTCAAAAATTTAAAAAAATCAGGGGACTCATCGCCTTATCGGGGCTTGGAAAGATGTGCAAATTCGAGAAAATCAAGGGGATCGTCGAGGCTTAGAAAATTGTGAAAATCAAGAAAACTAGGGGTTAAAGAGGCTGGAAAATAATAAATATTCGAGAACATTGGGGGGACTTATTATGAAGAAGGGTCGATAAATCTAAAAAAGAGGCCGGGTTCGAGTCCGCTAGCGGTTTTCGATTTTTTAAACTAAAAATAGGCCATTTGGAGGGCCAAAAAAATTGTATTTTTTGTTGATTGTTATTCTCTCTTTTTTCCGTGCAAAATTGAGGGGGCAAATGGACCCCTTTTGCACGGATTAATGAATGGGTGGAAAGGGGAGGAACACCATAAGGTCTTCATTAGTTTGAGGGGGCAAAATCGAATAGATAACAAAAACAAAAATGCCTTTTGGCCGTCCGATCTGCAAAGTTAAGCAACGCTGGTTCAATTCCACCCCTCGGGGAATGGGAGAAAACGATTTTTGGACCAAAAAGTGGGTGAATAGCTTACCTATTTGATGGACTAGAAAATTTAAAATATTTTTCGAGGAAAATCTAATGCAAAATCTTGCGAAAAATTTTTCCCAATGACCCAAACATGGGAAATTTTCGGTAATTCGAGCGGAATCGAACCAACGCTGCCTAACTTGCCAGATCGGTGGATAATAAAAGTTATTTTTTCGAGGTCAAAGGTGGAGAAATGGTGAAAAATTCTTTTTAAATGGATTAAAAATTTTTTAAAATTATTTTTTCTAGAAAAATGGGTTGTTTAAAATTCCGCGAAAAACTCTTTTTGATGACTCAAAAATGATGAAAATATGTATAGGGTTCCCAAGCGGAAATTGCCAGACATAGGTAACACCGAAATCGACAGGAAGCAACAATACATAACTATAATTTTTATGACCTGAAAAGAGGTAAAAAATTATGAAAAATTTTAACGGTAAGGCATTTTGGAGGCCTAAAATTTGGAAAATTATTCGATTCTCAGAATTTCAGTTAAAAAGCCTTTTTGAGAACTTCAAAAAATATGGGGAAAAATTCGGGAGCTAAAGTGGAAACGAACCATCGTTGCCAAACCTGCCAAATAGGACCAGGAAAAATCAATTTCCTCGAGCGAGAATCGAACCAGCGTCGCCCAACTTGCCAGATCGGACACCGAAATCGATATGGGGAGTGTCGGGGGACAATTTTACTAAAAAGATGAGGAACAAACGTCCTTGGGACCAAAATGGGCAAATGATCCATCAAAATGGAGGAGTGGAGAGAACGATCGGAGACAGCGGAAATTTGATCAAAACTTGAACCATGGCTGGCGATACGAATAATCGCGCGATTTGTGAAATTTTACAAGAGGTTGCTCGTGAAAATTATGCACCTAAAATTTGGAAAAATCGCCGAAAATTTTTTCCTGAAATTTTAGGGACTCAACACGATTTTATCCGGGATTTTTGGGGACCTTACAAATGACAAAAAAGGGTTTCTGCTGATGGTGAAATTAGGCCAAATAAATTGAGCATTAACTGTTAGAATCACGTAGACGTAGATGGCAAAAAATCATCCAAATGGGTTCAGAAAAAAATGAAAATTTTCTTGAGGGTTTTTGGTTTGAAAGGCTCTAGAGCCGTACAAAATTTTCATCCTTGACATGAGAAACATATCATTATGAAATTCAAATCTTGAGACTTGAGTTTTACGAAAATTTTTGTGGACCTAAGGGTTTTGGTGAATTTTTACTCAAAAAATCAATTAAGATCTTTAAGGGTTTACAAAATTTTGTCAAAAAATCTACTTTCAGGGACTTCAAGGTTTTTTGCCGAAATTTTTGGTAAAAATTCCACTTCTAGGTGAGCCTAAGGGTTCTTGCGAAATTTTTGCAGAGAAAAATCCGATTTTTCTGGGCTCTAAGGGTTCTTCTTCTGCTGATCACTTTGACACTAACAAATGGTGTCAGGTGGGGGCATTTTCAGCAGAATTTGGTGACACATTGGAATCGGAAGGAAAGGCCCCCCGAATGATCACTGATCAGCTGTGATTCACGTGGACAGCGGAAAAATTGGCCCAAAAGGGTTAAGAAATTTGAAAAAAATTTTTTTTTGAAATTTCTGGCCTGAAAAAATGGCCTAAATTTGGTCTAAAAAGTAATTTTATTTAAAAATAAATTTTTAAATAAATGGCCGGAATTGAACCGGAGCTACAAAAATGGAGTTGAGACGTAGAGCACTAGCACTGCGCCATGGGAAACATGGTTCAAAAATGCTAATAAGGCGGGAAATCCCCAAAAATAGGCGAAAAATTTTTTATTTGAACATCGAAATTCGAATTTTTGAAGGTTCAAAAAGCGAGAAAAATTTTTTCTCTACCCATTGCATAATCTTTTAAGGGCCACGAACAAGTGTCTATGGGTAATCCTTTTTCGAATTTTTTTTGACCCAAATTTACCCAAAATTGCTTTGGTGGCCGAGTGGCTAACGCTATAGTCTGTTGGTGATGAGAGGGTAGAAGGTTCGAATCCGCTCGTAGGAAATCAATTTATGGCCATATTTTATTTCGATTTATGCATAAAAAGAGTCGGAAAATTGGAATTTTTTTTGGAAATTTTCCAAAAAATTATCCACATGACCACCACGGGCCCCAACCCCCCCCCCTCCTTATCTCGAACTTCTCTCTCTCCCTCCCGTAATTCGTGTGTTTTTATTCGACGATTATAATCGGCGGAGTTCTATTTTTGGGGCGGCTGAGGAAAGGACCCAATTTGCCCAAAATTTTTGTTGTAAACAGGAAAATC
This sequence comes from Rotylenchulus reniformis, assembly GCA_001026735.1. NCBI lineage: Eukaryota > Metazoa > Nematoda > Chromadorea > Rhabditida > Hoplolaimidae > Rotylenchulus > Rotylenchulus reniformis. The sequence goes on along the minus strand of LDKF01004213.1, from coordinate 1,573 downwards.
AGAGCCCCCTGAGTCATCTTTGTTTTTATGGCGAAATTATGGTTTTTTGGAAAAATCAGAAAGGGATAGGCCTATAGGTATGGAAAATTGTAAAAAATTAATACAAATTAGGGGTTCTAGGTGCTGGAAAATTTGGGAAAATTCGAGAAATTCTGAGGCTGTAAAAAGGTCTGGAAAAAAAGTCGGGAAAAACGGCAGCCTGTGGGGTTGAACAATCGTAAAATCGGGTGTAGAGTTAAAGGGTTGGAAAAATCGGCACCTTTGAGTTGGAAAATTTGGGAAATTCGAAAAAATCAGGGGGCTATCAATATGTTTGCCTTGGAGCACATCCATTTAGCCACCAAGTGAAGTCAGTTTACGACTCAGAAAATCATTTTTGAATTGATCAAGATTTTCGTGGCCTAGGCCCCCGGAGAGGTTACCGGCCATTCATCAAATTTGGCTCAAAAAACCATTCGACCAATCAATTTTTCGGGAAGAAATCAAGGGATTGATCGCTAGACCTGTTCAAAAAGTGATCTCTGATCAATCGGACCCATCTGCTGATCATGTCGGTCTGATCAGCTTCTAGAAATCCTAGTTTTGATCATTTTAGGCTAAAAATGACCAAAAATTAGTCGTCCAAGGGCAGATTACCAAGGATTTGAATTCCGAAAAATGCATATACTTGCAAAGGAATTGAACCAGCGATGTCCTGCCATTATAAAAAAAATCCGAAAATTAGATTGATCACTGATTATGGTGTGTCTATTTTTGGGATGAAAGAAGTGATCAGGCAGATGAGTGTGGTGCATAGCACAACCAACTGATCGGAGGCAATCGATGGGGTTTCGGGGATGGATGGAATGACAATGATCATCATCATTCGGCGGAAAAAGCAGGAATCTGCTGATGAGATGGAGGAGAAGCGTGAACAATGATCACTGCGATCGTGGTAATCAATGATCATTACCGTATACTACAGTAGCCCCGGAGTGATACGAATGATCATTTACCGTAATTTGCGCACTTGGGCCGGCTCGAAGCCAGTCAGATCATGAAAAATTATAAGAAAATTTGTTCAATTTTCTTTAATGAAAGGTGGTCCAAATTTTCGGAATGCCCCCACAGACACCTCTTTAACAGCGGAATTTTAGATTTTTTTTGTTCATTAATCCCTAGCTACTAGGCCATAACTTATAGAGGAAATTACGCCGAAATTTTTTCTCGAATTTCCGAGGGAAAATTTGGAAAAAAATTTCGGAATAAATTTTCAGTTTAGCTTGGCCACTGTGATGGCCCTTTTTTCTCGTCCTAGAAGCAGCCCACTTATCATAGTGCAGTTTCACACGAATGATCAATTATTACCGTAATCTGTGTGTGTCTACAGTACTCCCCCATAGCGTGATTGGGTCACGCGGAACCCGTTATTGGGAGGCGGAAGTGAACAGCGGGGAAGGATAAGTTCATCATGATCGCGGATGATCAACAACATCAAACCAAACCCAACTTTTATGGGCCATATGACCTGTCATCACATAAAAAATTTGTCGTTGAAACAATTAATAAAAAATTAGGGGGAAAGAGAGAGAGG
>LDKF01004212.1:0-11131 GCA_001026735.1 Rotylenchulus reniformis | reverse complement strand
TTTTTTAAAATGATTTAATCTGCTGTATGTAAGCATCCTCAAAAATCCCCTAAAATATGCCGAAATTTCTGCTTACACTAGAATTTTCTGCTGTCGTAAATTCCGGGAGCCATTGGAATCTTTTCACGATTAGATTTTTCCTCATTTTTTTTTCTAGATCTATATTTTGTCCAAGAATTTTGAAAGATCAACCTAATCTGTAACCTAATAATAGAGGAAAAATATTCCTAATTTTTGACCGCAAAATTTTTAAAATTGCCAAAGGAAATTTTTTCCGATAAATTGATTATTCATTCTATTTCGTTCAATTTTAAGTGATTAAAAAGGCAAAAATTAAAAATTTATTTTTTAGTTGGATATCAATGCTACATATATACACATTTATTCCTCATACTATTCAAAATTGAGAGAAAGTATAAATTTATTTTTCTATTTTTGATCTAAAAAGAATTTACTTACTTTAACACTGTGTCCATTCCGTGCTTGCACACTTCAGCCTGCTTTTCGACCCGGAACTCATCGCCTATGAATTGGTTAAAGTAATAAAAAATTAATTGATTAAAAAAATATTGTAATTTGAATTTAGTGCATTATAGTAATAAGAACAATCTTCTAATCATTTTTAATTCGAAAAATCAACCTCCATCAAGAACCGGGGAACAAAAAATTGATTTTTGCACAAACAAATATCTACCGTAAATTCTCTTTTATAAGGCCTAGGCCTTATATTTTTCAACCTCGGTCGAAGAGGGCCTTATAGTAGAGGGAGGATCTTATATTTATTTTTCAACCTAATCTGTCGGGGTGGAGGGTGGCCAAAAAAAGTGCTATGTCTTTGTTCAAATCAAAATCACTAAAGAGGCATTTTTCTTGAAAATTTTATTTGTTTTTTTCATAAAATACAATAAAAACTCCACTTAAAAATTATTAAATACTGTCTATGGCATCAATACAATCAAATTAATTAAAGGGACTCAAAATCAATCCGAGTCCCAAAATCAAACACTTTGGTTATTTATTCACAAAAAAAATTTAAAGAAAATTTATGAAAAAAAATTTCTTATGAAAAACTTAAATCATTTTTAGCCATTGCTAATACAATGGCTTCCAAAAAAATAAACCCGACATCCACAAGAAGCCAAAGCTAATGAAATTTTCTGATTTTTATTTCTATTGGTGTTTATAATTTTATGGGTTCAAAAATGAGTTTTTCTTTATTGCTTTGGGTTTACCTTAGGATTTTTTTTACATGCAAAAAAGTGAATTAAATCTTCTAAAATTTAAGGAAATTTTCCATTTTTTAATCAAATGGTACACTTTATTTCAAAGTTATGATTCATAATAGTTGAAAAATTTTTATAGAAAATCCACCCACGAACTTAGTATTGATTCTTAAATTTATAAAAAAAGCTAAAAATTAAATAACAAAAAAATACTTAATTTACAAAATTACAAATAATCTAACCCATTTTGAGGTCCAAAATTGCGCTGGAAGAGTCCACTTGTCGGGGCGCGTCCATCTATGATTTTGCCGGCACCCAATTGGACGAGGACGCTAAAAGGCATTGCCAAACCGCGAAACGGTACTATGTGGGCCCGGACGAGTCATTTTCGCACGACCTGAGCTGGAGGAGGCAGAGGGAGGTCAAAAATCCGGAGGTGGGCAAATTTTAAAGAAATTATTCAAATAAATATATTTATGAATTTAAATTAAAGTTTATATTAGCTAAAAAATATTTATTATAATTAGCATTAAACTTTAATAGAAAAAAAACAAATTTTTGATAGGTAAGATATAATTTTATGATAGATAAGGAATGTTTAATGAATTTAGTAGTAGTGTGATTTAAAAATAATAATTTTTTTAAAATTATTGGGTGTTTAAGCATTATGATATAGGGCACTTTTCATCGAAAAATTTTAATTAAATTTTTAGGCGACTAACACCAATGAAATTTTTTAAATTATTTCCAAAATGTGTGAATAATCCTAAGACCTAAAAAACTAATTAAATTTTTTAACTATTATTGTATTACTAGCCATTTCATATTTAACAATAAAATCCAATTTATTTTCGTTTGAAAAATTATTTTTAATTATTTTTTCAGTGGATTCTATGGTTCTGGGCACCCATCGTCTTCGTGATGTACGTATTGACACGCTTCATGTGGGCATTGCTACTCGAGAATCAAGGTGGGTAATTTTGATTAAAAAAATAATTTTTTTTGATAAATATCTAATAGAAATAGTCTAAATTCCTAGATCTTTAAAAAATAGATTTTTCTTGAAAGTTTTTATATAAAAATTAATTTCTTTTGATTTTAATTTTTTTTCATTTTGTTATAAAAAATATGAAACCAAAGAATATTTTTTTTTATTTTTAGGCGTAAATTTCGGCAATGTGGTCACCGCATCCCAGAGCATAACCACCGAGAATGACGGGATTACGGAGATCGATACGGAGAAGCTTGCGGACCGGCTGCCGGTGATTGTTGAAAATGTGCCTACTCATCGAGGTAAGAAAATAGAACGAAAATATTTTTATAAAAATATTAAAAAATAGCACTAATTTCGATATTAATTTTTAAAATAAAAAAGGAATTGTTTTTATAGCTGTAATTTTCACAATTTTTGGGCAATAGATTTGTAATTATTTCCAGAATATTTAATATATTTTTTAGATGCTATAAATTAATTATTCGTTTAATAATTATAAATTTTAATGAAATATTTATATATCCCATTTTCTCACATTTTCTCATATTTACAAATCCCATTTTCCAGATCCTACGCCGCCTTTTTGGCCTTCGAATGTTCTTTGGTGGTGGCCCCTCTATTATTGCTGTTCTTCATTTTGCCTCTAATGATCGGCGGTGGCTACCGAAGTTGGGGCCTTGACATTGCCAGAGCGTGGTGGGAGCGCAGAGAATGGTAAGTTTCGTCAAAAAATAATAAATTCAAATTTTTGTTTAATATCTTTAATTAAATAATAAAAAATAAATCAAATTGTTCACCTTTAGAAAAAGTACACAGAATTAATTTAAATTATAGATTGTTTTATTTTCTCATTTTTAGTTCACCATATAGTTCTTTTTTGTTAATAATTTTTAAACAAATTATATGTTTGACAATCCTAAATGTCTATGGGTTTAATGAATAGAAGAAATTAATATATTTTTATTTGAAAAAATTTATTAAAATTCATTAAGAAGATAAATTCCAAAAAATGCATTATATTAAATTTAATAGACCAATTTTCATTATTTTTCAGGCAAGGAAGTCCATTGCTGCCATTCCTGGACTTTTCTGAATCTGCTCATCTTCGACCTGTTGTGCCATTGATCCCCCGGATCACCTACTGTGACTACCACTTTGTGTAAGTTAATAAACAAAATAAATTATAAATATTATACAATTAATAAACGAATTATCATTGCTTTAAATAGTTTATAATTAATTTAATAATTTTAAAATTTATTACATTTTTTATTGTTTATTTAGTTCGCTTGGAAACTCCCATACGCTTACCTACCGATGCTATCTGGACGCAAATTGGCACGAGCGTACCGCCTTATTCACGTGGTAAGACAAAGACAATTTTTTTATAAATCGAAAATTTAGAGCCTAAATTATATAAATAGTTCTTTTTTTAAAAACATCATTTTTTATCATTACTAAAAAGGTACAAATCATAAAACAAAAGATTCCATTATAAAAAATTACATGATATGTTTCAATTTTTACAACCTATATGAAAATTTGGATTATGTTTCGGTAAGCAAGCACCAATATTTCTTTCACTAAAATGTACCACCGGTGGCACCTCAAATTATATAATTCTTAAAAAGCCTTAAAAAATTAATTTTATTTATACTTATTCCCTTGTGATTGAAACAATAATTACTCAAGGATGCAGAATAAGCACTTTATTTTAAAGGTTCCAAAAATTTTAGGCTATGTTTATTCTTTGCTATATTAAATCTTATAAATTTTATTTTTACTCTAAATTAAATTTTTAGGACACACAAATATTAAGGAATTAAAATTAATTTTTCGCCAATAATATTGCATCATTTTGTTCAAAATTTTTACAAATCATCCAAGATTTTCAGGGCGATGCTGGTGTTCCTGGCGCTGATCAACTTTGGCAACCTGTTCTTCTGGGTCGAGTGGACCTTCCGCATGCGTTTCCGGGCCCAACGGCGCGGATGGGTGATCAAAAAGTGGCTGAACGCCGATGGCTTCAACGACGCAGAACTGGCGTTGATGATGCGTTTCGCGGAAAACTTCAAAATGGGCCAACTGCTCTACTTTTACTACATCGAGGTAAAAATTAGAAAAAAAAATAATAATAATAATTTATTCTTAATTATTATAGCTATTTTACTAAAAGAATTTTATTAAGCATCAATTTTATTAAAATTTATTAGTTTTTTAATACCAAAAAATTTTCATTGATAATTTATTGAAATTTATATCCATGAATTTTATAGGAAAATTAATTTTTTAATTTTCAGGCACACACGGACCGGGTGGTAGCCAGCGCATTTTGTACCGCATTATTCGCGCGATGGGTGGAGAAACGGGCTCGACGGAAGGTAATTTGTTTTTATTTCAATCAATTAAAAGGGAAAAATTTATGCGCAAAAAAATAAAAAATAATTAAATTCAATAATTCAAAACAGAATTCTAAAATAAAATCGAAAGATTAATAAGAGCTTTTTCCCATTTATTAAGTTTGGAAATTAATTTAAAATATTTATTTTAATACATTTTGCTCTTTTAAACTATTAGAAAACATTTAATTTAAAAAATTATTAAAGAAAAATTGATCAGATATTGTTTCAATCAGCTTTATTTTCAATTTTTCCTAACAAATTTTTTTCATAATTTTACGCCAAAAATCGACAAATTATATAAATTTATTTTTATTATTTTTAGACCACAGCGGAAACTTCGTACACCATCAGCATGCCTCCGGGAAGTGGCGGCGGTACACCCGGCGGACGACGCGCAAGCGGAGGCGCCGCGCTGATCAATGCCGCCTATAACACTGGCGCCATGCCTCTGCTCGCCGGAAATGAAGTAAGAAATTGAAAAAAAAAATAAATAATAAAATTCTAAAATGCTAAATTTCTGAATTTAAAGAATAGTTTTAATAATAGTAATTTTGGTACTTGTTAAGTTTAGAACCTTGGAATTGTTTTTCACATGCGCTGATTTCGAATCTAAGGTCAGATTTATATTGTATGATTTCATCAAATCAATGAGTTTAATTATTTTATTTTTTTGTATAGTATTATTAAACTCTTTTTCTAAAATTGTATAGAAGATAAAAAGATGACAAAATCTGAAAATTTGATGAAATTATGCAATAAATCTGCTATCAGATATGTGCCAAATTTGTTTGAAAAAAATCCAGGGGGTCTAAACTTAACAAGTAACATAATATTTTTTTATTAATAACATGATTATATAAATATTTATCCGAATTTTTTTTTGTTGAGAATCCTCTAAGAAACTAATTAATTGGTGATTGTTTTGAAATTTAAGTATTTTTTTGAATTAAAATTTTTTAACAATTTAAAAACCGAAATAATCTTTTTTTTGTTTTATAACATTTTTTGGTTCATTTTTTGTGGTGTGATTTTTGCAATTTTCATTGTAACACTGTATTATAATGAGATTCAAAAAAGATAATATCTTTCGAAATTAATAATGATGTTTTCCGACTTTAATGCTTTGAATTTTCTTTTTAAATCCTTTTGGTGGAATAAGAAAAAAAAATTCTAATAAAATATTTATATTCTATGCTATTTTTAAATAATATAAAAAAATATTAATTTAGTAATCCAAAACATCAAAAAATATTTTATGCCAAAAAATAATAAAACATTTCGAAAAAACTATACAAAAATCATAATTGAAACTCCTATTGAATATTTTATATAAAAATCCAAAAAATCCAAATAAAAAACTTCTCTCCCATTTTCGAATTGCTACCATGACAATGGGCAAGCGCCTGCTCCTGCCTACCATCCGCATGACCCTACGCGTTATCCCGCGGTACCGTACCATTATGCGGAGCCCAAATACCCTGGCAGCAAGTACTTCGTGGTGCAAGAACCGTTTGGACCAACGCGGCTGGTGAAGCGCAGCGGCAAGGACCCGGAGACGCCGAAGCGGTCACGCTTCCGGGACTTTATGAAACGAGTGAGACGCTTTACCTATGAGTTATAAATTATCAATTTTTTGCTAACTGTATTGATAAATTTTTCCCTAATATATAAATAGTTATCTAAACTTATTAGTTATAGAATTGTATAGTTTATTAAACATTTGTTAAACATTTTTATTGTTTTTATAATAAATCACGTTTTATTTTATAGAACTAACTTATATATTGGACAAAATTATTTCTGAATATTAATTTTTGGATAAGTCATTAGAAAATTAACCATCTAATGCTTCTATAATTTTATAACATAATATTTTCGGTTAGCCTAACCTAAATTGATTTTTATTATTTTTTATCAAAAGCATAGTTTACTGCCCAGAAACGTGTAGTTAGCCCAAATAAATACTAAATAAAGCGACAAAAATTAAAAAAAATTCTAAAATATTATATTTTTATTTAAAGAATTTCAATCCTTTAAAACCCTAAATCTCAGAAGCGAAAATACTCAAAACATCTTATAAATATTCGAAAAATTAAATTAACATTGATTTTTAAATTTTATTTTTTTCTCATCAGATGTCCACCAACTATGGCTGGAACATCGGGAACATGGAGATGCCGCCTCTGAGGCCGGTGCCGACTGCGCCCTATCCTACGCCTCCCAACGCTGCGTCATTCTCGGACGCAGCATGCGCAATGATGCGTAACAGCCGATCACAGTCGATCATCCACTCGCCCCGATCACCACCGGGGGACGGTAAATCATTTTGTAGAAAATAATTAAATTCACAAATTTATCAATTGATTTCATAAATGTAGATGATGAAAAAATATTATTTTTAATTTAGAAATGACTAAAAGGGATTCCACTTAATTAGTGTGAAAAAATCCTAACAATAATTTTAAAAAAATAAAAGAAAATAAAATAAAATGAATTTTTTGGATTTAAATAATAGTCTACAGGATTTTTAATTCTTTATTATTTTTTTGTTTCATTTCATGCAATATATTAAAAAAATTCGAATATATACCATTTTCTTTAACTTTTTGTTTTTTCTGTATTTATCCGATGGGTTGTATAATTATTTATTGTATCAAAATATTATCAAAAGATAAAAATAAAACTAAAATATGCTTTTTTGATAACAAGCTTTTTATAAAATATGTTTTTCAGTTGTGCCGCCTGAGCTAGCATTGGGCACTCCTAGCACCAGCGCCTTAGTCGGGCGCCGGAAGGCGCGGTCGCCGAATTTGGCGGCAGAAATTGGCCGGGACAGTGTGTGCCAAGGGCCGGAGGAGGAGGAGCGGAAAGCGGAGCGGAGGCGTCGGATGGCGGAAGAGAAAGCCAAAGAGGCGGAAAAGGTGAAAATTCCAGAAAATTTTAGATTTAAAAAATTATAGAGATAAAACTAATGCAGTTCCATTAAGCTAAGATTTTTATGAAAAATAAAATAGCTAAAATATGAAAAATCGCAATTTTTCAAAGTCCTATAGTATTAATTCATTTATATTTATTCAAAAAATGATTTTTTAAAACTAATTTTTTTTTGCAAAAAACTTCAGTGATACATTATAAAAAAAACTAAAATATAAGGATTTAGGAATCAGTTTTTTTTAGCTAAAGCTCTTGCAATGGCTTCCAAAAAATAACACGAATATACATAGAAATTGGGCATAGCTATATCATTTTGAGATTTCTTGAGACCTTATAAAATTGGATTTTAATTAAGCGATAGGTTGCAAAATTTTGGTTATTGATCTAAACAAAATAATTAATAATTAATTGGGTTTTTGCAATTTTTCTTATTTGACATTAAAAAAAATTTAAAAAATAAATTCTTAAAAAATTTTTAAAACAATTAACGAAAGAATTTCATAAGCATTAAAATTCTAATATTCGTATTATATTATAATTTCCATAAAAATTATGTATTTTCAGCTCAAAGAGCGTGAAAGGTCGCGAAGTGGGAGCAGTACAAAGAGCGACGACGATAGCGCTGACGTAATTGCGACGGAACGCACTCCGAAAGCGACAGAAAAAACGTCGACGATCGCTACGGAACGCACTCCATTGATGGCGGAAACGCCGGAAGAGACGCAGGAAACGCCAAAAAGGAGGCCCAACGAGAAAAAAGGTGCGCGTATTTGGAAAAAAATAATAAACAATTGAAATATAGAAGATTTAATTTCCAAATAAATGCTAATCAGAATTTATTAGGTGTTGTATTATTTTGAATTTTTAGATTAAGTAAATATTAAAAAATCTCTATACCTATTATTATCTGATTTTTTATAATTTTTGGACAAATAATCAATGTTATAGGTGTAAAATTCAAGGACACAAAAAGCAAAAATGGCACGAACCGATCAAATTGAACTGAATTTTTCGACAAAGGGCTAGAGAATCAGTTAAAATGGTAATTTGTGTAAGGTTATCATATGGATTTTAAAATATTATTTATTTTACATAAATTTATAAGTGAAAAATGGAAATTTTATTTTTTTATTTATTAGAAAAATTGACGAAAAGATTTTCATAAAATTGGATAATAATTAAATATTATTCAGAAAAATCTCCGGTGGGCAAAAATGGCAGAAAATCGACGCCTCCGGGAAGGAATAACTCCAACGAGAACAGACCAACTCCTCCAGGAAGAACGGGTGGAGGAGGCCAGAAACAGCCGCTTCAAAGGCAAGACGAGGAGGATGAGGAGGAGTAGGGATCAAAGATCATCATTTGTGGATCAAAGATCATCATCGCCTAACACACCGCCAGCTTTAAAAGCCCCTGAACATTGCCAATTTTTGTCAAAAAAATATAATTATTTTGTTAACAGAGAGGCCAGGGTTCGATCTTCGGGGAAAAAGGATTTTCTTCAAATAAGCAAATCTTGGGTGTCTTATATTTATTAGACTAAAAATTAAAATTATTTTCCAGTTCGAACCCTGTTTGGCATTTTCATCCAGATGGTAAACATCAAAAATATTTTCAAACAAAAATTAAAATTTACAGAATAATGATGTTATCCATCCCCTTGCTATATTGTTCCCTTTATTTTCACATAATTTTTTTCTCTGTATTTTGTTTGGTTATTGGATAAAAATCCATGAAATATAATTTTATATTTATCCAAAAACCATCATAAATCTCGCAATTTATTTTTGAAATCTCATTTGTTTAATTACCCAAAAAAATTGTCACTAATTTCCATTATTTTTGCTGCCATTTTCTGCATGACAATTCATTAATAAACCAGTCCGATCAGGGATATTATATGGCACATTTTATACCCATTATCACCAATTTATGTTGACCATAACTTTTCGATTTGCACGCATTTTTGTGTTTTTATTTGTGTATTTTTGAGAAAAATGAAAAATCGATATATTTTTGAATAATATAATTTCTCAAAACAATTAAAATCTGTATATTTTAATAAGGTTTATTTTATTAAACACTAAAATCAATTAAATACTTTTTTTTTAGTTTTTTTTTGTTTTTTTGGTTAATGAATTCAATAAAGATTATTAATCTTTTATTGTTTTAATTAACTATTGATTTGAAAAAAAAGGAAAATGAATTTTGTTGTTTTTAAAATTCAATTTCAAGCCAAAAACAAATTAAAAAATAAAAAGTTAAAAGTTCAAAAAATCATAATTTAGCAAAAAATTTTATTATAATAATTGACGATTTTTGTTTAATGTTGACATGAAAAATTAGGTATCTGAAATTTTGTGTTTTTCAAATATAGCAAAAAAAAGTTGATTTTGTGCTATTAATTACAACATACCGTATTCTCTCTAATATAAGATACCCCCTGAGAGGGTTCGAAAAATATAAGACACCACTCTATTATAAGACACATATAAATTCTATAAAAATAAATAATAATAAAATAGTGAAGTTCAGAATTCTATTTTTTTTCTTTTTAATTAGTTGAAAATTTTACGATTTTCCAATCGCAATTTTTTTAATTTAGCTTAGAAAATTTTTTAGTAATTTAACATTAATTTTTTAATTGCTTTTTTAATTTAGCGAAGTTGAAAATTTTTCTAGGCTCCATTTATCAAAAATTCAATAAATTTAAAATTCAAGGAATAAATTAATGGAATTTTTTCTAATAATCCGAGATTTATCCAAGAAAATAAAACCGACTTTAGAGTGTGATAAAAAAAGATATCAAAACCAAGATAAACTGATACCAATATTTTGTTCCTGCTTAAACTCATGTGCCTCTGTCTTGAATTGGTTCTGTGTCTTGGATAAAAAATTCCGCTGAGAAGAGATAGCAAAGGTGGATTTTTTGTTTGAGTTTTGAATTTTTGATGAAGTTGATTTTTGAGAGATGAATCTGTGGAAATGTAAAACAAATTTTTCTTACGACATGACGACTTTATGACAATTTTGAAACAAAAAATTCTATTGAAAAATATAAGACACCTCTCTATTAAAAGACACCTCTCTAATATAAGACACCCCCCTGAGGGGATTTGAAAAATATAGGACAGGTGTCTTATATTAGAGAGAATACGGTATAAGACAAAATAAAAATTGCTCCAAAAGTGAAAATTATATTTCTTACGATTGGAAAAAGAATAAAAAAAATTTCCGATTTTTCTTTTAAATTTATTTTTCATTTTTATTATTTATCTATCATTTGAACAATAATTGTAATATTTGGTCAAACCACATAGCGGCACTAGCAGATCCAGCACCAAATACACAAAATTTTTATAGATAATTTGAGACAAATGAGCCTTTGAGCATATAGATTATATTTATTATCTATATATTAGAATGGTAAGCCTGTTCGTTTGGGTCGTAATTTTCGGCGGGTTAAAAGGACTTTCGAGATTTGGTTTCTTTTTGAAAAAGCCGGCGAATATGGACAATTTTACGGGAAAATTATGGACGAAAGTGCTTTCGGCGGCAACAAAAAATTTTTCGTATCC
>LDKF01004206.1:1349-11922 GCA_001026735.1 Rotylenchulus reniformis | reverse complement strand
AGGAAGAGCCGACATCGAAGGATCAAAAAGCGACGTCGCTATGGACACTCGGAGCCAGTTAATCGCACAGTTAATGTCTCAAACCGAGCTCACTTTCCCTATTAGTGAGCACAACGTCATCATCATGACGGTCTAAACCCAGCTAACGTTCACTATTAGTGGGTGAACAATTCAACGTTTGGCGAATTCTGCTTCGCAATGATAGGAAGAGCCGACATCGAAGGATCAAAAAGCGACGTCGCTATGGACGCTCGGAGCCAGTTAATCGCAGACAGTTAATGTCTCAAACCCAGCTCACTTTCCCTATTAGTGAGCACAACGCTTGGCGAATTCTGCTTCGCAATGATAGGAAGAGCCGACATCGATGGATCAAAAAGCGACGTCGCTATGGACGCTTGGCTGCCACAAGCCAGTTTTCGCAGACAGTTAATGTCTCAACGAACATCTCTGAGTCCACAGTGAAATACTCCTTTAACTATATTCATCGTGCTATCGCACATGCGGGACAGTGCCATCGAATTCGTTTAGTCAGTCACAGAATTGGAGCCAATTCGCAGTGAAGGAGATTTCGGCCTATCGATTCGCAGCCATATTCTCCCACTGTTTGTGACTCCACTTCCACATCCGCATAGCGTAATCAACGGCAAGTTCCTAAAATTCACACCGCATTCTGAACTCAAAGTCACCAATCGCCGTGATAGCAAACGGCTAGGGGACTTTCGTGAGTGTTTGGGGTCAGACATAATACCCGAGCTCAGAGATCGCACAGAGCGGTAAGCCCGTATGTCTAATAGCGTTCAGTGAGTTGGCTCAGTAACAACTATCAATAGAGCTAATTCAGCGCCTGCTGCCATCTTAGGACATGACACGGCTGCTGGCACCGATAGTTTCTTCAAGCAACAAACATAAAACTCTCCGCCGTTCAAACAGACATGTTGGTCTATTCCGGGGTAAATTCCTATCACTTTTGTATATAAACGCGAAAAAAGTAAAATAAGAGTCGCCAAGCGACTTTCGTCGCCACACCATCTTGGCGAGATGGCCAGCTCGTAACTTGGTGCCAGCAGCCGCGCAAACTCAAGTCGGATCCGACCTGAGAGATGGCCTTGTCTCGGTCAGTGACGAATCTCTCTGGTCGGATTCGACCTGAGAGGAATGTAACTGACCGAGTCAAGACAGTCTCTCTCAGGTCGGATTCGACCAGAGAGATTCGCCACTGACCCAGTCAAGGCAGTCACACACAGGTCGAATCCGACCTGAGAGAGAATGCCTTGGATCGCTCAGTTACATTCTTCTCAGGTCGGATTCAACCTGTGTGTGACTGCCTTGACTCGGTTAGTGGCGAATCTCTCTGGTCGGATCCGACCTGAGAGAGATGGCCTTGACTCGGTTAGTGGCGAATCTCTCTGGTCGGATCCGACCGAGAGAGATGACCTTGACTCGGTCAATGGCGGAACTCTGCCCGTATTCGAACTGAGAGAGATGACCTTGTACACTTGAATTGATCAGAGGCGAATCTCGGCTACCACGGCTGCTGGCACCAGATTTGCACTATAGGAACTTCTATCAGTAGGACCTTAGTTTCCCCTCAAACTTGAGGGTACTCACACCCCACGCTTCGCGAAAGCTTCCTACCAAGTGGGGTTCCCCGGGGGGGTGGGCCCTAAAGAGGGCCGTTTGGGTTAGGGTGGTCTTCGCCGTAAAGGCGTTTGGCGTAAAGGACATAGCACGCAGGCAGGCTCCACGATTCTCAACGTGCAAGAATCGTTTCATAGCATTCCATAATCGGCTTAAGAGAGGTCCAGACCCTTGGCAACCACATTCCTGACGAGTGGACGACCCTGGTCATCCAGCGGTTTGTTCGGAGCGTAGATCCGGATTCCTTCGCGGCTTGTGCACCTGGACACGGATGTGTAGAGTTGTCCATGAGCGAACGGTTCTTCGCTCAGATCGATCCCCAGCCTTTCGATGGTCTGACCTTGGGCTTTTGCGAATGTCATCGCGAAGGCTACCCGTACCGGGAACTGGAATCGTTCAAAGGGCACATCATCATCCTTCTTGCCAAGATGAGTGAATCTGGCTTTTGGAATTCCGATGATATTTCCGCTCAACGCTGATCCGCCAGTGATGGCTTCGGCTTCGATCAAATTGGACGTCAATTTCCTCACAATCAGACGAGTTCCATTGCAGAGTCCTCTGGCTGGATTGAAGTTGACAAGCAACACAACGATGGATCCAACCTTCAATCTGAGATGGTGCGGTGGCATACCAATGGGAGTCAGCTCGTTCAACTGCGCAACTTCATAGTCAGCGGCATTAATAGCCAATGGACTGTCCTCCATGGCTCGATCGACGGAGTAATAGTCTTCGTATTGTTCGGAAAGATCTTGCAGGATTAGATGGTTATTCAGATCGACCGTTGCATTGGTCGTAGCCAAAAGGAGTCGCTTGAGCATTTCTTCGCTGGGCATGCTGAATCCTTGATCGAAAGCCCATTGGATCAACTCATCACGCGAGTGAACCAACATGTCTAGTTCGATCGGTACTCGGTCGCCTGACTGATCTTTACCGATTTTATCGAGCCAAGCCAAGTGGGCCTGTTGTCCGGGCAGTAAACGCATGTTTTGTGTCAGTTCAAACGTCGAGAAAAGCGGATAGAGAGAAGACGACTGGATGCAAGCTGCGACCTGGGCTGCTGGTCCGTAGGAATCCTCGACAACAGTGAGTTGCTGCTTCCAATCTCCCGTGAGGATCACAATCTTCCCACCGAAGGGTAAATTGTTGCGGCATAACTGACGACATAGTGCATCAACATTCTCGAACACAACTCTTTGTAGTGCAGTCATCTCATCGATCATGATGATCTGTGCTTCGATGATTCGACGACCGAAGAAGCTATCAGCCTCGATCTGTGGAAGCTTGCCAGGTTCGTTCTGAATTCCCATACGGAATGCGGAATGCACAGTAGTACCGCCCGAATAGAACCGGGTTGAGGCCATGCCCGTAGAAGCAGTTGGAATGATCTTTACGCTGGCTTGGCGCAGATGGTAAAGGATGTAATTCAGTAAGTAGGTTTTGCCGGTGCCACCACCCCCCTTTAAGTAGATCAATCGCCGCTGGAGTGGATCATCGAAGATTGACTTTACCAAGTCGAAGAATTCTTGCTGTCGTGGATTCAGCTGCCCATTTTGGTAGCACGTCGTGTCGACTTGATCATCATCATCATCGTCCAAGTTGTTGGTTTGCTGCGGGAAGAAGAAGCTGTTCAGACCGACGTTCGGGTTGTTCGCAATGGAGACCGATGGTGTGGGCAACCCAAAGTCTGAGCATTGGCGACCTTGTGCGACCAGAAGACGTTCCAACTGAGCGAGTGCACGGTCAATGCGTGCCGGCCTCTGTGCATCCGTACAGCGCGAGTCATAGAAGTGTGGCAGAAAATGTTCCCATAGAGCTGCCCCGTCAACAATGTTGTCCTGAGTGGAGCCGAATACAAGGATGTTGGCGAATAACTGACGCATCTGGTTTGGCATAAAGGAATTGGCCGCTTCATCCAGTGTCCGCAACCAAATGTCGTTGTCTTCCAGCAAACCGCGCAGACGAGCTGCTTCCAGGAAGGTGGCACACGTCTGTTGAACTCCATTCACAGTGACAGTCTTCAAATGGTCGGGATCGCCCGGAAAATGTCTGGTCAGAAGATACAAGGCGAAACGTTCATTCTCGCGCGGAGAGACCGGATAGATTCTGCCGACTACTGGTTTTCGCTTCTTGATGTTCTTCTCTAACTTCGAGAATGTCCGCTTCTTCCATGTTTTGGCCTTGGTCAGTGAGTACTTCTCCGGCATGTTCTCAAAGAGTGTGTTCTTAATGTCCGGGTCATTCGCCCATTGTTTCCAATACGAGGTCAACGCAGTCTCAGGCAGGATCCCCGCTTGGATTTGTGCTGCTACATCATCGATTTGACCAGGTTTCAAGTAGACCTTTTGCTTCCCAGGTAGGTGGACCTTCAGATGGACGACGGTGTGCGACAATTCCGCGTACTTGAAACCCATGATTCGGCTGTACGCTTCAGGAGGAGATCGATAGTACATCTTGGCGAAGTAGGCCGGTTCATCGAGATCAGTCTTGTTGTTCTCTTTCTGATTCTTCACATACGAGAAACTGGATGCCTTGAAGGGATACTTAAAGCCATATTTGTATTTTGTAGCCTTCCCGTAGTAAGGCACAAGCTGGTGGTGAGTCTCGAAGAGGACCAGTAGAAGAGGGTTGTACTCTACTACTCGCTGATTATCATACTCGACGATCGTATTCCCTTTTTTGACCTTCATTGTTTCACCACCATCAGCTGGGCTCGGACGATATAGCGTAGCGGGTCGGTCGTCATGTAAGATGGTCTGTGTGCTGAACGGCTTCGGGAATCCCTTCCGACAACGACCGTTGGGCTTCAAACAGTTTGGTCCACAGTCGTGAAACTGGTGTTTCGGAAGTAATTCTCTGACCTTGCGTATCAGGTTGGCCCAGTCCGACTTGTCATCTGCATCAGGCTCAGGAGGAATGTGTGCCCAGATCAAATTCTCAATGTTTTCCGGCAGTGCCAGTATATCAGACTGGAAGATGGAGTGGATGTGCGGACCGCCGTATTTCTTCTGGTATTCACGAGAAGTTTGCGCGTGGATCTTGCCGAAGATATTCTTCTGGAGGAGGAGATTCATAAGATGCTTCTTCTTGTCCTCGAACACTCTGCATATCAGATCAGCTCGGTCAATGGTCTTCTGCTTGTCATGGAAGAGATTGCGTCGGATCTCTGGCCACTTTGGATTGCATGTAAACGTCAGCATGAATCCGGCAACACCTGGTCTCCTGATGCGGCTCATTATGTGTGTGGCATCGTAGTATTTCTCCTGCATGTACGGACGTGTCCCTGGATGCTGTCGCCTGAACATCACAACACTTCCAAGGTCATCAGCCGATGCAAGTCCTGCATTCCGAGTCAGCCACCGAAGAACATTCTCCGGAAGTGTGCTACGCAAATCCAATTCGGGTTTCCGTAAGTAGTCTGCAACGCCGGCATCAATGCGAGCTGCATAATCGAGTACCAGTTTCTGGCTGAGTCCTCCGCCGTGGCTCCAAATGTGATGTGGCTCCTGTCCCTTTCGTACTGCCAGTCGGTGACGAATATATTGCCGAATCGAAACAAATTCGCGTCTTGACCCTTTTGTTGATGATTCGCTCTCCGCTGCAGAGTAGACCGATTCTTCGTCGGATTCCGGTGGAGTTGCCGATTCTTCACCACTCTCTGCACAATCATCGACCGCTGAATCATCACTGACCTTCTTCTTCTGGTGAGCTTCAATAGATTTGAGCGGTATTTTGCGATGGTAACCATCATCACCGCGAGGAAACAATAGGGGATAGCAGAGTGTGTCCGTGAGCGGGTGGTACGGTTGAATCTTTGTGAGTTTCCCTTCGGAAGTGGTGATCCAAATGCCTTTCAACACTGGCGGTTCTCCTTGCTCAGTCCAAACAGCGAAAAGTGAACCGCCTTCGTCTGGTAGATTGGTCAAGTTCGGATGGTCAGTCGGGTCGCGTACTGATGTCGGTGCGTCGCGAGCCTCAAGCAGTGTGAAACGGAATCGAGAGACCGCATCTGGACCATTCAAAGTAAGTTCTCGCTGGTATTGGTTGTGGAAGTTCATTAGTTCCTTGGCTAGCGGATGATGCTCTCGGATCATTGCGTCCAATCGCTGAAGTACATCAGGATCAACACGGTCGCCTCCATACTTGAAGTTCTGTTCCCGTTGATGCTGAGCAGCTGCAGGATCGAGGAAGTACAGTTGTGTGAAGGCCGGTGCCGCATCTCCAGAGCGCATTGAACTGACACGACGGATGAATTCACCATTCAGCAGGAAACAGGCGCCATCGTCCAACGTGGAATCTTTATGTCCGACGGAAACCGAGGCGAATGCCATCAAAGAATTGTACGCATTCTCCAGAGAGAGGAACCCCTGTGACTCTTTGGTGTCTCCTTTCAGCAGTTTTAGCATTTCATCTGGATAGTCTTTAAGCGGTGGTAAATCTATTCTTCCGTGGTTACAACACATTCCAGAGGAAACTTTGCCGTGCTTTTTCTCCGCTTCGCTCGAGAACAGCAGTGCATCGCAGTAGTGACAGACAGCATCACCCAGATTTCCAGAGTCGTAGTACGACGTGGTGTGTTTCGCTCGCACATCACCACATGAGTAGTCGGAGTGCTTTCGGTAACAACGCTGAGTGATTGGATTGGATGAACCCTGAGCTAAGCGAGGAGATGGAGATCGCGAGGAGGAAACCGAAGAGTGAGCAGATTGGCGCTGGGATATTCTGGCTGAACGACGCGTAGCCTTGCTGGAGATGGAACTGATGGAACTCGACAACTTTCTTGGATAGACCGGAATTTCTGCAATTGATGACTGCTGAGGACGACTGGGTGAGAGGGAATCTGCCACAACCGAGTTGCTCTGAGGATGAAGCGCAAGGTATGGTATGTCATCCGAACCAATAAGTTGAGCCAAGTGCCACAAGATTCGCTTACGCTGGTAGTTGATGTTCAGGTTTGGAATGTGGAGTGTGCCTTTCAACAGGTAAGATTCTGAGTAAAGACACACAAAGAAACCGCAATTAACTCCGTCCTTCTGTGGCGTAAATTCGGATGTCCTGAGAGGCTGTATGACAAATTCGCGTTTGTCTAGTCCTGGTGTCAGCGCACAAATAGTATTAGTGATCAACTGGATTCGCCGAGCATCGTAGAGCGGATAAAGCGTATCGTATAAACGATCGTGCTGTTCAGCCAACGGATCGATGAAAAGGCATTGCGGAGAATCCCGTACAGACCGATCGAAAATTACAAGAGCAAAATGTCCAGGGAAAAAGATCGTCATTAGCAAAACATCATATTCAGGTGAATAGTTGTAGCAATTTTCAACAGCATTGTCTGGAATCACCTCAACGCCAGAATGGACGACAGGGTTACTATATTGTGGAATTAAGACTGACACATGTCTGCCGTAGCAGATTGAAGCGATATAACGCTGAAACCCAAAGATTAAATCTTCAGTCATCCACTCAGTCGGGTTGTTCCATAAATGCTGAATGTCATTGGCGGCATCTAGTAGTTCGTGAGTAGCAATGCGATCTGCATTCCAAGGACTTGCCGATGGAATTTTAATAGAGTTGGACCGAAGGCATTCGAAAAGGGCAGTCGGCTGATCAATGGCTTGGCTTCGTCTGGGTGTACGCTCTGTCGGAGAAGGTTCGCTTAGACGCTTTCTCGGTCGGCCTGTAGAACCACGGGACTTCTTTTTGGGACGACCACGACCTCGCGATGTTGAGGAAGATGACAAAGATGACTCGGACACCATGTCAACATCGGATTCCCGATAACGGCTGTGGAATTGCACGACATCCGTCGAGTAGAGTTGGTTAATATGCCAGAGGATCCGCTTCTTTTCGGCGTTCAGGACCATTGGTTCCAATCGCAAGCAGCCGTTGTTGAAGAGCCAGGCTTCAGCAAAGAGACAGCAGTAGTATCCACAGCTGTTGCCATCCGGTTGTCGAGATATCACTGGAGTTGATGGTACTTGAAAGTCTATGTCTGTGTTGGATAATTCTGGGAAGAATTCCAAGATTACGCTTTGGATCAGCATGAGACGAGCCGTGTTCTCTTCACAATGGACCTTCAATCTGTGTGGATCTTCCGCAAGCGAGTCAACAAAATATGTGCCAAGTTCAATATCATGGATAAGGAGTGCCCAATGATCGGTGAAATACAAAGGAATTACGACGACTTCTGGATGGCTGATAGCGTCGGGAAAACATGATCTACGGATGGACCGAACAGAGGGTTTTCCACGAGTAATAGATGGATCAGTGAGGATCGGATCGACCACAAGGGTCTGACGGTTTGAATTCTTGGCAAGGACACAAAGGTAAGCAAAGATGAAAGATCCGCTCATCCAATTGTCTAAGTTATTCCATGCAATCTCCATGAGTCTTAGTCCTTTGTCTGGTTGATCATCAAATTGGAATAGTGACAATCCGGCTCGTCTCCAAATTTCGGCTTCAGTGGACTTCTCCTCGGCATAGACGAGTTCTCCCATGGTTGAAAAGTCTGGCGATTGACAGGGCACAGCGTATTGAAGCTTGGAGGAATCGATGAATGCGACAAAGATCTTTTCCTTTTTCGGCAACGGCGAGGCTGTTTCACTTTGAAATCGAGTAGTCCGAGGAGTGGCGCTTAATGTAATATTCTTGGACGCTAGGTCCACTGTTGCATTCATAGGTGTGGTTGCCTGGCCTATTACAGTTTTCTTCGGTCTTCCTCGCTTCTTTGAGTCAGTTATTGGCGTTGAATGAGTTATAGCTGGAGAAGCATCGCTCTGGGACTCTTGATCTACAGAAGACGGAGTATTGCCGGTTGAACAGTGCGACTTGCGGTTCTGACGTCGTTGGCGTTGTTTGCTGGGCATTGTTTAAGAGATTTTTAGGCTGTTGTTGAATTCTGAAAAGGAAAGGGAAATTAAGTAATTTGTTCTTCTAAACGTGGAGAATAGTTAAAGAAAAAATTGGCATTCTTTGGGTGCCATGCCCTCTGTTGTTTTTCCTAGCCCCAAACTGATATTTTGAAATAGCATTGCGGAAATTTAGTATCAGTTCAAGTTAATAGACCGAAGTTTTTCTATTACGAGAGTTCCGAAAATGTAGCTTTGGTCTAATACAAGGTAGTGAATGTTATGCGCTTGCCGCCATCTGTAGTACTAATCACCATTTCCTTAAGCCGAGATAGACTCAAATTTGAGGAAAGCATAAATTGTCTTGTTGGGATGACAAGCAGTCATTTTGCAAAACTGACAAAAGACCATTTGTATACAAACACCTTTGGAAAACATTATGTGCCGGCCAAACAGGTCGCAATACGCGAAGCCGGAATTGTCTTCCGTGAAAGGCATTTAAACGACAAAGATGAACTGCTAAATTTTGCTCACTATCTCGATTACTCGCTCCTTCCAATTCCCTTTAAGCTTCAAGCATTATTGCAACGGCATACCCACCATTCACTATTATATATTTACATATTACACGCTAAAAAACTAAAATGTTGATAAAATTTAAGCGATTCCATGCTGATTTCAGCGGCTGCTGGCACATATTTACGCATGGTGTGAGAGAATTTTTTGTATCGGCCGGATAGACCAGACTGTGATTTGCGTGGCTGCTGCCACCGAGTTGTTAGTACGACATCTCACAGTATCCAATCCATTCGACTCAGGTCAGTTTTGACTTGGGAGAAACAGCATTGAATCGGTCATGGGCGAATCTCTCTGCTACGCAGGGCAATCTCACGAAAATCCGTCGTAAGGTGAGTCCTGCGACGGAACTCCGTAAGGCTGGCTCACCTGCGAGGAACTCCATACGGAGATCCGTCGCAAGGTGAGTCTTGCGGCGGAACTCCGCAGGATTGGCTCACCTGCGAGGAACTCCCGCAGGTTAACCATACGGAGATCCGTCGCAAGGTGAGTCTTGCGACGTAACTCCGCAGGATTGGCTCACCTGCGAGGTTCTTCCGCAGGTTAACCATACGGAGAAACGTCGCAAGGTGAGTCTTGCGGCGGAACTCCGCAGGATTGGCTCACCTGGGAGGAACTCCCGCAGGTTAACCATACCGACCAGTGTGAGACTACCTTGCCTCGGTCAGAGGCAAATCTCACTGGTCGGAACCGACCAGTGTGAGATTGCCTTGACTCGGTCAGAGGCAAATCTCACTGGTCGGAACCGACCAGTGTGAGTCTACCTTGACTCGGTCAGAGGGAAATCTCACTGGTCGGAACCGACCAGTGTGAGACTACCTTGACTCGGTCAGAGGCAAATCTCACTGGTCGGATTCGACCAGTGTGAGATTGCCTTGACTCGGTCAGAGGCAAATCTCACTGGTCGGAACCGACCAGTGTGAGTCTACCTTGACTCGGTCAGAGGCAAATCTCACTGGTCGGAACCGACCAGTGTGAGACTACCTTGACTCGGTCAGAGGCAAATCTCACTGGTCGGAACCGACCAGTGTGAGACTACCTTGACTCGGTCAGAGGCAAATCTCACTGGTCGGAACCGACCAGTGTGAGACTACCTTGACTCGGTCAGAGGGAAATCTCACTGGTCGGATTCGACCAGTGTGAGATTGCCTTGACTCGGTCAGAGGCAAATCTCACTGGTCGGAACCGACCAGTGTGAGACTACCTTGCCTCGGTCAGAGGCAAATCTCACTGGTCGGAACCGACCAGTGTGATGCTACCTTGACTCGGTCAGAGGGAAATCTCACTGGTCGGAACCGACCAGTGTGAGACTACCTTGACTCGGTCAGAGGCAAATCTCACTGGTCGGATTCGACCAGTGTGAGATTGCCTTGATTCGGTCAGAGGCAAATCTCACTGGTCGGAACCGACCAGTGTGAGACTACCTTGCCTCGGTCAGAGGCAAATCTCACTGGTCGGAACCGACCAGTGTGAGACTACCTTGACTCGGTCAGAGGCAAATCTCACTGGTCGGA
>LDKF01004205.1:6365-16667 GCA_001026735.1 Rotylenchulus reniformis | reverse complement strand
TTATCATCCGTTAACTTTATGGATAAGCATTGATATACAGTTATTTACTTGATAATACCTGCTAAAATGGTTGAATTGAAAATTTATACATAGCCCTACTCGCTGAAATGATAAAAATATTTTTTAAATCAAATTAAACTCAATCAATCTTTGAAATATCCTTCATTATGACCAATAATATGTAAATATTTATTGGGCAATAAATCTTTAAATCTGGATGCAAAATTTAGAGGACTTAAAAGCAAAATGTAAACTGACTTCATTTTACCATAGTTGAATTGGACTAGATTTTTCTCCACGATTGAATCGTCTAGATATCCCAATCATATGGAAATCTTATAGAGCATAATCATAAGAATGTTTTTGACAAAAAATGAGTTTTCTGGCTTAACTGGTTAGTTTTTTCTCGGAAGACCTTTTGAAATGCCGGTTTTGAGCGAACCTATAAAAATTTATTCCCTTTGAAAAATGACAGAAAGACCGAGAGTAAATGGCTCACAGCCGAGATTCACATTTACTGCCAAAAATACCCAATTTTGGGTTTTTTGGCAACCTCATTATACTCTTTGTTGAATTTTTGAAATAATTTTTAAACACATTAAATGTTGGTGCTTTGAACAAACTTTTTCTGCAAATTTCTTTTTTATCTTAAGGTATTTTTTATCAGTTTAGTGATGCTTGCTAAATATCAATTTTGGGGTTAATATTTTTTTTTACAAAAATGAAAGAGGACAATTTGTCCTACATGTAAAAAATGAGAATGGAACATTTGATTGAAAAATAGCATAGTTATGAATTTTTTAAATGCCTTTATGAGGAGGACTTAAAACTTATGTGACACCATAGCTTTATTATTTGATACTATGTACATATATCATGATTTAGCTAGCAGTTCTTGAGACCTTGTTTTCTTTTTGGTTCGGTTAACCGAATTTTAAAATTTGTAAGAAAATTTTGGAGATCTATAAACAATGATTAAGGTAGAAATGCGTGATTTTTTTATTAAAAATAGTTTTCTAGCATGTAATTGTTCACAATATCAAAGAAAGTTCCAAGAAATTTTTCCCAAAAACTGGGCTATCACATATGCCGTCCATCTTCGTCCATGGCTTCTGAGAAAATTTTTGCATTACACAATGGGCACCGATTATGTTGTTCCAACCTTAATTTCAAAAATCGAATTTTTATTGAATAATTTCTATGATTTACCATGATTTGATGCAATTCGGATGGAAATAATGCTGTAAATTTGGGGAAAAGTGCGAAATGTTTAAATCTATTAATTAGGATCGATTTTTATTAGTAGTAAAGACTAATTTAAGATAAGAAAATAAGTGATGGTTTGCAAACTACAAGGTTCGAAACAAATACAATATGAATATGGTGGTTTAAACAGTGTTGGGTCATTAGTTAAAAACCGCCATAATGGGCGTTAGTTAAACCGCTAGAACCCAAAAAATTCTCTAAAAACTTCTAGTCCAAAACTTCCAGCGATAAAGTTGTGCAGAATTTTATGCTCTATCTTTTGATATTTTTATTTTTTTTTGAAATTTTTTCAAAAAATTTGACAGGTAATATAATAGATTTTTTTAGATTTTGAACAACCAAAAAAATTTTCGGAAATACTAAGTATTGAAAACGAGGCTTTTTACCAAAAAAAGGACCAAAAAAGTTGTACTTTTCTGGTTGTTCAAAATTTAAAAAAATCTACTATATTACCTGCATAACAATTAGCTGACTTGTATATAATACATACTTAGTAATATAAAATAATAATCCTAGTCCAAATTTTATAAAAACCCAATAACATATCTTTATAATGGATCATTGACAAGGGAGGTTTTTGAAGTGCCTCGCTCCGATTGTGACCCATTTACAAATTGTAGAGCATCCGTGCTAACCACGGCATTATCATATTTATTTGGACCACAAAGGGCTACGAATTTTTTTTATTAATTTTCTACATGAATTTTTCGAAATTTTCGGCTGCTCCGAATACCACGTTTAAAGCATGTCCAAAATTCATTTAGAAAAATTTACATAAAAATTCATAACGTTTGAGCACAAACAAATATGATAATGCCGTGGTTAGCGTGGATGCTCTACATTATATCCCCAATCAATCGGGGTGAGGCACTTTAAAAACCTTCCTTGTGAGATCGAATAATATGCAAGTAATATTGTTTAATAAACTCGAAAAATGTTCAAATTTTTTAAACTTATTTTGAAGTGAAATTATATCCCATAATAATTTGTTTTCAATTCTCCCGGTGGGGGTCGTTTGAGTCCCTACGTTTGAGTCCTCACGTTTGAGTCCCCACGATTGAGTCCCCACGTTTGAGTCCCCGTTGTTATAGGGTCGTTAGAGTCCCTGTCTAAAAAAATTCAACAAGAAAACTTCGATGTGAAATTTACTGAACAACCTGATGCCTATGAAAATTTTTGAAAACCCGAGGCCTGTGGAATTTTTGAAAAACTCGAAGCATCTGAATTTTCGAAAAACCCAAGGCCTGCGAAATTCTTGAAAAAACTGGAAGCCTATGAAAATTTTTGAGAAAAACCCGAGGCATAGAAAATTTTTGAAAAGTTCGAAGCCTATGGAAATTTTTGAAAAATTCGAAGCCTGTGAAATTTTTGCCTATGCAACTGAATTCTGAAATTTTTTAGAAAAAGCCGAGGCCTAGAAAATTTTTGAAAAATCGAATAATTTTTGAAAAACTCAAGGCCTGTGGAATTTTTTAGACCAGGATAACAACGGGGACTCAAACGTGGGGACTCAATCGTGGGGACTCAAACGTGTAGGGACTCAAACGTGGGGACTCAATCGTGGGGACTCAAACGTGAGGACTCAAACGTAGGGACTCAAACGACCGAGTCCGNCGGGACCGCCGCCTCCCCCTCCACGTAAACTAATTTTTGCAAAAAGATGGAAAATAAAATCCGCGAATCTTGCAATGAGAATTATCATCTTTAATTCCAAGAATTCTATGGTTTTCTAATTAAAAACAACAAATTGCTCGCAAAAATAGTCTGTAGGGAACAAATATGATGCATAAAATTGATTATATTTCTGAATTTTTGCATTTTTAAAAAGTGTCCTTATTTTTGAGGATTTTTCCCAGTGAAATCCTTATTTTTTGTTTTTTGTGTCCTTATTTCGGAAAATTTTCGATAACACCTCTGCTGTAGACTGCATCCTCTATCCTTTGGGTTCGATTCCCCATGAGCAAAATTCATTTTTTCTTTCTTATTTATCAGACAAAAATTAATTTTTTTTTAATTATTTAATCGGACAAAAACTAAAATTTTTTTATTCATTTGCTTACCAAAAATTTTGTGGGAAATATTATATTCGGCTGCTAAAATTACAAAATACACCCCTAAAAAATTGAGTCATGGAACAAAATACACCCCTAAAGATGAGGTCCCGGACCAAAATACACCCCTAAAGATGAGGTCCCGGACCAAAATACACCCAAAATTTTACCAAAATGTGAAATGCTCGCATTTTTATGAAAGAGACTAAAATAGCGAGTATTCCATTGAATTTTGAAAATTTTTCTTTTTCCATATATAAAAAATCAAATTTTTGGCTAGTACCCCCGGGGGTCCTAATGCAGGGGGGGATTTATTTTTCAACCCCCCTCCAGAGGGGGGGTCTATTGCAGGGGGGATTAATTGCAGGGGGGGGGACTTAATACAGGAAATACGGTATATATAAATTAAACTTATATATTTATAGTCAAATAATTGTTAAAAGTTTTTAATAAGTTCATTAATTAATAATTCGAAACCATGCATTCCGGTAATTTTTTGATTCGTTCTTCTGATTTGAATTCATCACGACAAATTATGCAAATATTTTCCGGATTAATCTCTTCTGTGGTTGGATGATAATCGGGAAGTAAATTTACAACTGAAAAAAAGAGATTTAGGAAATTCCAACAAAATTGTCCAAAAATTCATTAAAATTGTTAAAATGCTAAAATATCTTTTAGATTACCCACAGCATATTTGATCAAAAATTAGAATTATACAAATATGTAAAAGATATGCAGGTAGAAATTCATGTCAGAATGTTTTTATAATGACAAGTGACAACAATGCTTTTTCGGTGATTTTTTATTTTTATGCATTTAAAACAATCGATCGGACCTCGGTGAAAACTTTACATTGGACCACTTACAATCAAAATTCTTTGACAGAAAGAGTTGATTCGTGTTCTTCAAATAGTTGATATTGTCCTTCACTTTTTCATAGATCAATTCACCGGTTTCTTCCTCCATTAACTCTTTCTCAACGAATCGTAGTTCGGGCACACACTTTGCCAATTCAATGAATTCTCTGGTTTTGGCATTGTGCAAAATTCGCTTCAATTTTGCCAAAAATTCGTCCGTTTTTTCCAAATGAAATTTGTATGGGGAAAAGTCATACATTTGTGTCAATACAATTTCTCGCGGACTAGCCACTTTTTGAATATGTTTTGGACCGAATTTTGATGCCAACCATTCCGACATGCAACCGAAAACTTAAATTTCAAAATAATTAAAATGCAAATGTATGTATGTACTTATATAAAGCTATTATATCTTGCTTCTATGTATACTGTTCAAATTGAAAGTAACCGGAATTTCGATCGTAATTACTAGAAAAACTTGACTTGGACCCGCATCTTGAGTGACTGAACGGATTTAAACCAAAACTGATCAGAACTTTATCCGATAAATGTATTCGTAAATCTAATCGCCTAAATAAATAAAGTATTTTTAAAAATAAATTGTAAGATAATTAAAAAAAACTTTAAAAGGCGATGATTTCAATAACACAACTCTATTTATTTTCTGTTATTTTAATAATGAATCATTTTTCTACCCATTCCAAAAAATAATTTTTTAACTATAAGAATAAGGTTGAATGGTAAAATTCCTTGTTAATTCATTAAGCAAAATTAATTTTCGCGGAGCATACTCATTAAAATTTCTATATACCTATTCATAACTTACGATTAAATTCGTTGGATAAAAACAGTTGCTCATGATCATATATATCGAGATGGTCCAAAAATGTGTCCAAAAGTTGCTCTTCGGGTGTTTTGGCCATTTCTGGAACACATTTTGTGAATTCCTTGTTGTTCCGCAATATTTGATCTAATTTTTGTAGAAATTCCGCATCATTTGTGAATTTTATTCGGTACAGGCTCGCCCCTGATTGTTCGGCCAAATTCGCCAATTTTCTATAGTTCCTATTTTCTATATCCAATATGTCAATTCGCTCCACGTATTTTGGCCATAAGTGGGTGGCCAGATAATCCGCCAAACACTTTGACCGTTGATCTGATCAAAAAAATTTAATAAAAATAGTAAATCAAAAAAATTTATAAAAATTTATGGACAAAATTCGAAAAGTTCTCCACGTGACCTTATGAATAAACGGCAAGTTTTAAAAAATTCTGTTTATTCAGGCATATGAATTTCAGAAATCCTCAACTTTACTCCATAATTCAATAAACGAAATTTGGATTTTATAAATTAGTATATAGTTTTGCTTAATAATTTATCCCGAACAGATTCTAATCTATTCTCTATACCTCCCGCCGCCTTATCATTATCCATTTCACTTTTTAATAGAAACCCCAATTTTCTCCGGATTTTCATTTTTAAACTATAAATTTTTGGTGGCATTAAACATTTTAATTTCTAGCTCAACTACTTCTTTGTTGTCACAGCAGACTTTGGACATGCAAAATGAATATAAATAAGTACAAAAATTAGACAATCAATAAAAATCCATGCCAAGAATAAAAAACCTAGAATACTACTGACTGAGTTTGTGAAGTGTTTACTCGTCGGTGATGATCAGTCCCTCTTCCGGGATGTCTACCAGCTGTTCGTTGTTCCGTCGATTCAATTTTTGCTCCAATTTCCAACTCCATTCATCCTGCCGGTTCCGAAACAGTTCGGCACATCCGGTTCCCGCCAATAGATTTTCGGGCAAATTTCGAATTTCCACTTTTCTGTACAAAAATTTTAGGGTCAGCCTCTGATAACTGGCCAAAGTGGTTCGGGCATTCCCTTGCTCTACCAAAGCTCGACCAATGCACTCCAGCTTTTCTTCTGTGAAATTTTGTAGAAAAATGTATATTCTTTTTAGTAATTTATCATAATTAAATTTAGCAAAAATACTGAAAATTAAAAAAAGAAAACAAAAAAGGCTTTAGCAAAGCAATTTTAGCTTTGGCCTCTTAATAACTATCAATGATTTGAATGGTGTATTTTCTCATAAAAATTAATAGTAACATATTTAATTTATAAATAATAAATTACCAATAAGGAATGCCAATGAAAGAACGGAAGATAAAATACAAAAATATGGGGAAGAGGGGGGCTAAGAATAGAATATGAAAGAAAACCAAAAACTTTCGTGTCGATGCTCGAATTTTACTTATTTTACTTATCTCATCTCCACAATAGATCAATTTTCTTGAAAATTCTGCATATATATAATATTATTATTAATATTTATTTTTCGTATGGTCTGCTCTAAAAATTTTTTTAAAAAATTTTTCATTTCATGAAAATCGGCAAAAATGGGCGTTTATTGAAATCTTTTTTTATCTAATAAAAGGATAATACAAAGTAACTAAAGAAAAAAGCTAATAAATTGATAAAAAATAAAAATAAAATAAATTAAAAACAAAAACAACAATAAATAAATTGTAAATCAAAATAAGCCCACATTAATTGATTTTTCTAAATGCAAGAATTGATTTTTTGAAAAATTGGTCTGACAAATTACACAGATGTAAGACCACAGGAAATTAAATTTTCAGCAATTTCGACACCTCTTAAGCAATAATTTTAGGCCATTTTTACTCTCAAGTTGGATATTTTGAAGATTAAAATTTTTTTCAGGAATCAATCGTTTAATTCTATATTAAAAATCATCAGACTCTTTTTTCTGGATCTATAGTCTTATTCATTAAAAATTTTCCAATATATTTATTTCTGACGAATTTGGTGTCTTTTAATCGCGGTAGAATCGAAAGTCAGAGATCAAATTCAAACTTCGTGCAAGTTAATTTAGTCATTTTCTCTTTATACAATACATTACGTATTATTCTTTTATTAGAAAAAAAGATATGTCGATTTTCAAGAAATGTCACACCACGGGCTAAAACATATAAATATTGACTAAAGACTTACTGATAATATCGGCAACTTCTGCACTGATAACGACATATTGTAACAAATTTTTGATGATGTGGTCGTCCGACCCCTTCAACTGGATTCCGACCTTGTCCCCATCCGCATATCGTACCAATCGTGGTATAATTTTGTCCAAAATCAGATATCCTTCTTTATTCTTATCATCACCATTATCACCAGCTGTTGATTTTTCGTTGATGCACTTCAACAATCCGTCAAATTCCTCAGAATTTTCAGGATTTCGATGAATGTACTGGGGCATTGTCTGTTCATCGATTCGCATGTTTTTCTGGGGAAAGATTTTGAGACGAATTTTTCTATCATTTAGCACCAAATAATCCGCTATGCAGCGTAAATTCGCTAAATTTGGAGTTGTATTATTAATGATTATGTGGATTTGGTGAGTATTTGGATTAATGATTATGATTATGTGGATTAATGCTTATGTAGATTTGCAGTTGTAGTAATAATGATTTTATGGAAATCCATATTTTTGGCTTATTAATATTTGGACATATTTTGTATTTACATGTTGTTTCAAAAAGCAATTGGCCATAAAAAATGGGTTGGGTAGGGGGTTTGATCTTTGATCTTGGGCCCCGTGCTAAGGATCCAAAGCTGTGTTCTTAACCATTTGACCATAGCCACCCGCACTCCTCCGACCAATGTTTGGGGTCCAGTCCGAAGGTGCTAGGTCGTTAGGCCACACGGCTCAAAATGGGCGTTTAGCCACTCGGCTCAAAATGGGCGTTTAGCCACTCGGCTCAAAACGAGCGTTTTGACCACACAGCAAAAAATAATAATTCTTTAAATAATGAACAATGTTCAGGAATACCTCTATAGTTCAGCCAATGTTTTGATTTTTTCTATATTGTCATCTGATTATTTTATGTCAAAATTTATTATAAAGATTTTATTTCTATTTCTATTTTGGTACCTTCCGTTCTATGTTAATTATTTTTAAAATAGATCAGTCTGTCCGGCGAAAGGAAGACTAGCGAGAAAAAGTGTCAGATTGTTTAGAGGAGGACGAGCCAGATGAAGAAGGCCCGCTCCTTTTTCTTTTAATTTAAATCCGCAATAAATATTTTTCAGAAAATCTTAAATTTAACTTTTTTAATTCTATTAATTTTTTAAAAGCAAATTGTTTTATAAGAATATTTTTTTATACTGCGGTCGCCAGTGTGTGTCCGGATTGCATGACTTTTGTCCACATCGCTCGGACACACGACCGCAGAATAACTACAATTTTTTTTTCATTATCTATACCTAAAAAAACAGGGGGGGTGCACCAAAAATCGCTCATGCCCACTCACTCGCGCCGTGGTTAGAGTTCTAAATTGTTGTGCATCGTGAATAATAGCTAATTTAAGAAATTTTGAACCGGGCCGGTAAGAGAAATTTTTGCTACGAAATGTCGAAAATGCCAAAATATCGCCATTTTGGGGTGTGCTGGGGGCTAAAGGGGTCCGGTGTGTTTATGACGCATTTAGAGCTTCGCTATTGGTAGCAAAGTTGTCTAGCAGGCTTGGCCAGACATTTTTGGGATTTGTCATTTTTCGACTACGAAATGTCCAAAAGGTCGAAAAGTCGAATTTTTTCGAGACATTTTTATTTTCGGCGTGTGAATGTTTTTAGGGGTTTTTGAGTGCGTAGAGTTCAAATATTTCACTCAAATTGAAGTTTTTACTACAAAATGTCGAAAATGACGAAATGTCTACAAAAGACGAAACGTCGAAAGTGAGTGTAACCTATGGTTTTCAGGGGTGTAGAATCCAAAAATCTTATCCATTTTTANACTCGCGCCGTGGTTAGAGTTCTAAATTGTTGTGCATCGTGAATAATAGCTAATTTAAGAAATTTTGAACCGGGCCGGTAAGAGAAATTTTTGCTACGAAATGTCGAAAATGCCAAAATATCGCCATTTTGGGGTGTGCTGGGGGCTAAAGGGGTCCGGTGTGTTTATGACGCATTTAGAGCTTCGCTATTGGTAGCAAAGTTGTCTAGCAGGCTTGGCCAGACATTTTTGGGATTTGTCATTTTTCGACTACGAAATGTCCAAAAGGTCGAAAAGTCGAATTTTTTCGAGACATTTTTATTTTCGGCGTGTGAATGTTTTTAGGGGTTTTTGAGTGCGTAGAGTTCAAATATTTCACTCAAATTGAAGTTTTTACTACAAAATGTCGAAAATGACGAAATGTCTACAAAAGACGAAACGTCGAAAGTGAGTGTAACCTATGGTTTTCAGGGGTGTAGAATCCAAAAATCTTATCCATTTTTAATAATTTTGTACTCCGAGTCTATGAAATGACTCAAATATACGCACAACGAAATGCCTAACGCAGTACGAAACGTCTACAAGGCCTAAAATTGACCACAAACCGCTTGGCCCGCGCCGTACCCCTCTTGTACTCGCGCCAGGGCTCCACTTGGCACGCGCCCGGGCTTCGCATGGCCCGCGCCTGGGCCTCGCCTCTGTCCGCGCCTCAACCTCCTGTTGTACCCGCGCCCGGGCTCGCTTGGTCCTCGCCAACGTAGTACACGCGAAGCCCCCTGCCTCATTTTGTGGCCCGCGCCGATGTGTATCCGCGCCGTACCCCTCTTGTACTCGCGCCAGGGCTCCACTTGGCACGCGCCCGGGCTTCGCATGGCCCGCGCCTGGGCCTCGCCTCTGTCCGCGCCTCAACCCCCTGTTGTACCCGCGCCTGGGCTCATGAATGTATATGACTCTCTTACCAACATGACCACCTGTGACTCACCCGGGCCCAGTGTGACCCTAGCCAGACGGTTATCTAACACCTCATGTACCCAACACGATCCTCTGTGTGAGCCGGCAATCCTCTCCGGCGAAGCCCTCGCGCCAATGTGTACCCGCGCCAATGTGTATCCGCGCCAATGTGTATTCACGGCAAGGCTTAAAAGGGCTAGAGGCAGCGCTTGGCACGCGACTCTCTTACCAACATGACCACCTGTGACTCACCCGGGCTTAATCGAACCCTAGCCAAACGGCTATCTCCCAAATATATATCTACATGAATTTTGTATATGATATGGACCCAACACGAGAATCCCTCGTCGGCGATGCTAGTTATCTATA
>LDKF01004202.1:0-11191 GCA_001026735.1 Rotylenchulus reniformis | reverse complement strand
AATTGACTCGGTGTCCGAGGACGCTACCGACGCATCATCAGCGATGTGCGCGACAAGTGACTGATCTTCATCAGAACCACAGTCATCGTCTGATCCCTTCCCTGCCTTTTTGCGTTTCCCTTTCTTGGGGGGTTTCGCATAGGGAATGTGGAGCTGGTATCCACTATCACCCAATGGCAAAATGAGCGGATAGCAGAGGCAATCCGTCCAGGGGCTATAGGGTGCAATTTCTTGCATGCGACCCTCTTTATATTCAATCCAGATTCCTCTGGGTGCAGGTGCACCAGATGGATCGGCGTGCAGAGAGAAAAGTCCCTCCTTTGGCGCATGTACCACTTGATGCGGATGCAAAGTGGGATCCCGAATATCACTCGGTGCACTGCGCTCATTCAAGAGTATTAGCCGGAAGAACTGGAGCTCTTCAACGGCATTTTTGCTGAGCAATTCCGCGATCTGATCTTTAGCTTGTTTTAAAGCCTCAGCAGCGGGATGCTCTTTAAGCATTGCAGCGAGTCTGTCTAAGAGCTCAGCATTTAAGTGATGCCCTTTGACGATGTCGCCAAGTTTTTTCGTGTTTGCACCTGTAAAAACAGGATTTTGTTTCCGCAGGTCCATTGCTGACTCCGGATCCAGAATGTAAAGTTGACTGAATCCCGGAATCTGCTGTGACCCCGCACGCATGCTACTGATCCGGCGATGAAAATCACCGTTCATTATCACCGCCATGGGTCCGCCTGCGGGAGAAGGCTCGGAACCGGCCTGCACACTGGCAAACTGCAATAAACAATTATACCTGCGCATATGGCCTAAGAATTCCTTACTCTCCTTTGATTGGTTTGGACCACCAATCATAAGCTGCCTGAGCTCATCCGGATGGAGGCTCAAAGGCGGCAATTTCACTCGTCCATTTCGACAGCATATGCTGCTTGTCTCATGGGGGAACAGATGTGCTCCACAAAAGGCGCACTTCTTATCACCGAGTGTACCCGAGTGAAAATACTCAGGGTAATGTTTGGCACTGGCCGCAGCACAGTACCTTTTTTTGTGGGCCTCATTGCAGCGCTTTGTGATTCGCGTCGCAGGTCCCAATCCTTTTGTGGATGGCTTCCGTTTGTTAGCGGGAGAGGGTGAACGACTTACGGAACTCTTACGAGGAACCGTAGCCGAACTGGCTACCGACAATGCAGGCGAAGGCGATCGGGTTGAAATCCGCCGCGAACGTCGCACAGGTAGCTTGGGAGAGGGTGAACGACTTACGGAACTCTTACGAGAAACCGATGCCGAACTGACTACCGATAGTGCAGGCGATGGCGATCGGCTTGAAATCCGCCGCGAACGCCGCACAGGTAGCTTGGGGACAACGAAAAGATCGTCGTCGTTGTTTGGCTTCCCGACCGTATCCTGCTGGGGGCAAGAATCGGTCATTCCGCCTCGGTCATTTCTGACACTATCATCCGCAACATCAACCGAAGCTGAGCCAGAAGGCTTGTCGGGAGGAGCAGGAGATACAGCCTTGACATCAACGCAACCCCTGGATTGCGCTGAAGTGCTTGGCTGGCCATCGATTAAGCTGCTTTGAGGAGCGCTTGACATCGACAACGGACATTGGTCCGTTCTTGGATGGTATGGCACATCATCACGACCATAAAGGCCGTTCAAATGCCAAAGAATCCGCTTTTTCTCACGGTTTAGGTCTAAGCCAGGCAGCAGAAAAGTCTTACCGCCGTTCAACCATGATTCGCTGTACAGGCACACATAGTACCCGCAGCTATAACCATCCCGTTGGATGGTGTAGCACGGCTGTGCTAACTCGATCAGGCAAACATCAGTTGGGTTCCTTGAGGGATCCAGATCACCAATGATTTGCTTGATCCAAAGTTCTCTGTCCACATCAATATTGGCAAAACCTGGTAATGGATCAACATGGTACGTCCCATGCAGGACGTCATGAACTACCAGTGACCAATGGTTTCCGTGATGGAGAGGTATCATTACGATCTCAGTTTGGACATTTTGGTTGTAATTAAAACACCCCCGGAGATAAGAACGATTTTCATCTCGGTGGTAATATGTGGGTGCCGACACCATGGGGTCCACAACCACAGTGTGTCTCTGTGACATTGATGCCAGATAGCACAGGAATGCATAAATGGAAGTGCCATCCAAATATTCATTCGGACGATTCCAATAAAATTCAATCCGGTGCCCATCTTTACCAGATATGTCTACTGAGAGACTCATATCGGCTTCCCGCCAAATGCGACATTCACTATTGCGTTCAGTCGCAAATGGTGGCACAATTGCGTTGAAATCAATAGATTCCTGTGCCATTTGTTTAGCCGCTCCTGATTCGGAGCGCTCAAAGTTGAAGACATTTGGCGCGATGTCCAAATCCAAAGGAGAATGCAACGGTTTCTCAACTTTGGCAGTCAATGCATCCATCGCTGGATCAAAGACAGTGTCTTCGCTTGGAGAATCATCAAGGACTATTGACTCATCATCTTTCGATGGAGTTTCCTCAGTCCCTTCCTGCCCTCCCGCGCGCTTTGTAGCGCGCCTTTTTTTCGGGCGACCCCTTTTTGAAGGGGTCTGAGAGCTCAAGGGAGTTTCGCCTCCCATGTCCGGCTTAACGGATTGGCTCTTTGGTCCAGTGCTTGGACGGGAACCGCCTGAGGTCGTCGCTTTTGCAGGTCGACCTTTTTTCTTTGGTGGTGCGCTAATGCTGGAGGCTTGACTCGACAGCCGCACAGTACGAGGTGTACATTGCGAACTCACAATTTCTTGCGAGCTGTGGGTAACGCCACATTGTGTGGTCTCACCATTCTCATCCGCGCTCCCATCAGTTGGGACAGGCGAGCAATTCGAATGAACAGGCCCTAAAGAGGACAACTGTCGCATTGAGTGCTGCTCCGCCATCACTTTTCGCCTTTGTTCACGTTTTGTGGGCATCTAAAACAAAGATAATTACAAAAGTTATGCGGAGTGTACAAAATATCATATGATTCATATATATCAATAGTACACAAACGAATGTAAAAACTTTATGCATGAAAGGCATGACAAAACATTCAGGGGAGGAGGACAGGCCCGTTAACCGAGTCACTCACATATCCCACCGATTGTGGCGCGAGAGTAATAAAAGAAATGTATTGCGACATTTCAAATGAGTTTTATTACGACAAATCCAAAATAGAGTAAGCGATATGATTCGCGTCTAAATGGATGCGACTTGATGTGCGACAATCCGAAAAGGAAAGTCAGCGATAGGATGCGCGTCAACATGGATGCGCTTTGACTGCGACAAACCCGAAAGAAAGTCAGCGATATGATGCGCGTCCTAATGGATGCGACTTGATGTGCGACAATCCGAAAAGGAAAGTCAGCGATATGATGCGCGTTAACATGGATGCGCTTTGACTGCGACAAATCCGAAAGGAAAGTCAGCGATATGATGCGCGTCCCAATGGATGCGACTTAATGTGCGACAATCCAAACGGAAAGTCAACGATATAATGCGCGTCCACATGAATGCGCTTTGAGTGCGACAATCTCTAAAGTGTCAGCGATTTGATGCGCGTCCACATGGATGCGCTTTGAGTGCGACAATCCTGGAGGAAAATCAGCGATTAGGTGCGCGTCCAAATGGATGCGACTTGATGTGCGACAATCCTTGAGGAAAGTCAGCGATTAGGTGCGCGTCCAAATGGATGCGACTTGATGTGCGACAATCCTGGAGGAAAGTCAGCGATTAGGTGCGCGTCCAAATGGATGCGACTTGATGTGCGACAATCCTTGAGGAAAGTCAGCGATTAGGTGCGCGTCCAAATGGATGCGACTTGATGTGCGACAATCCTGGAGGAAAGTCAGCGATTAGGTGCGCGTCCAAATGGATGCGACTTTAAGTACGACAATCCCAAAAGAAAGTCCTCACTTGATCCGTGAATATATAGATATCAGATGTGTAGGCTGTTTGAACCACATTCGCTAGGTAGAAGCCAGTCTGTGCTCCAACAGACTTCCATTCGACTACCTAACTGTGAGTGTAGTTGCGATTCCCCAATCGCAACGAAGCCCCTGGCCCCATACCTCAGTGCAATGGCCCCAAATATTTCCGGGGCCTTGAGGCAGGGGTGCTTGGTGAGCTCCCAATAGTTGGGGTAGCTGAACACCCAACCTGGCCACTCGTGGAATCCAGCCTGCATTTTTCCGGTTCTATGGCACCAAGGTACTAAACATGTTTTTTGGGTTTATATAGAAGGTGATCGAAAATCAATCACAAAATTGAATTTCGATAACACATTTATATGAACCCAGAAAATACGGCTAATACCTTGGGGTAGCTGACTCAGAACCGCCGAGAAATACAATGTGTTCACGGCACAATGTATAAACCGGTGAGGGGTCGCCAATTAAACCATGCTATACCAGAAGGCTTGGTAGCATAGAACGATTTAGTTGGTTTTCCCCACTGCCGCGACACTTCCCCCGAGGGGGCAGTCAGCAGGCAAAAGCCGCGACACTTCCCCCGAGGGGGCAGTCAGCAGGCAAAAGCCGCGACACTTCCCCCGAGGGGGCAGTCAGCAGGCAAAAGCCGCGACACTTCCCCCGAGGGGGCAGTCAGCAGGCAGGCCGCGACACTTCCCCCGAGGGGCAGTCAGCAGGCAAAAGCCGCGACACTTCCCCTAAGGGGGCAGTCAGCAGGCAAAAGCCGCGACACTTCCCCTAAGGGGGCAGTCAGCAGGCAGGCCGCGACACTTCCCCCGAGGGGCAGTCAGCAGGCAAAAGCCGCGACACTTCCCCCGAGGGGCAGTCAGCAGGCAAAAGCCGCGACACTTCCCCCGAGGGGGCAGTCAGCAGGCAAGGGCCGCGACACTTCCCCCGAGGGGGCAGTCAGCAGGCAGGCCGCGACACTCCATGGGGAAATGGAAGTCAGCGAGGCCACATAAATATGACCTAAAAAGGCCAATACTTGTAAAATGTACCATTGACAAACCGGCAGTCATAATACACCATCAATATCAACGATAGTGTAAAATGACTGTCGGTTTGTTGGTATATTCTACAGAGTAATGGCCTTTGCTGAGGTGATTGCATTAACATTCAGGTTAGTTCCTTAAAAATTCCGAAAATATGTAAGAATAAGAATCAAATTTGACACAAATAGTGCAAAAAGCAATCACCCCATATCTTATAGAAAAGTGCCTCTCATATTTAAATATAAAATAGATACAATTTTAATTTTATAATTGTCATATATTAGCGTAATTTTTTGTACAAATAAAAAATAAAAAACAAAAAAACTGAATAAGGAATACTCATATATTAGTATGTATGATTCGCCAAGTCAAACCAAACATACTAAACTAAAATATGAGAGGCATGGAATTTGAAAAATAAAAGCATAAGCAAAATCAATAAAATAAAAAGCTGATTCTCTAATACCTAACCAATGTCAGGTTTGCATTGGCATAATAACTAATATCAACAATCTATAGAAAATCAGGGCTGTGCCGAAATTTTGACTTCGATGACGAAAAATAAAAAAGAATTTAGACATTTGTGTTTCAATTTTTTGACTCCGGCGGCCCTGATATGATAAGAGCCGCCGGAGAAAATTTTGAAAATTTTTTTTATTTATCCTCCCCCTTTTTTCTGTCGTCGGACCTCTTTTATATATTTTATAAAAATTGTATTTATTTTTTTTAATTAAGAATTTTTTGAGATTTTTTCGAACTTTTTTTCGATTTCGAATTTTAAAATTTTGAGTTTCGACTTAATTTTGAGTTTCGATTTCGAAAATTTTTTCTCTCGGTTCAGCCTGCAGAAAATCAGGATCAAATAAGCATTTCTCAAAAAAAAATGTTCAATGATTGAATTATAAAACTCAGTATAAAATAAAAATACAAACAATATATATAAAAATAAAATACATAACAAAAATTAACAATCAAAGTGGGTTTCTATCATAAAAAACCAAAAAAACCCATAGTGAAGCAGGATAAAATAAAAATAACTCAAAGCAGGTTTGTAATATGACTTTGTATAAAATAGAAATGCTTTCTGTATGTAAAAGAATATTTACCGAAAGAAAAATTCATAACAAAATTTTTTAAGAAAATTCGATTTTTTCTAAGAAAAATCTTTCCGTCGCCAGGCCTAATGAAACATCGGATGGTGTGGAATTCATTTTTTTCCATGTATTTTTAAATCTAATTTTGAGCAGGCCCACCTGTTTCGAGTCTCGCATTAGCGCTTGAAATCCAGAACACATAGTCAATTGCTGATCACAATGTAGACGAGCCATTCGGGCTAAATTTGTGGCTGATAAGTTAAAAGTTGGAAATTATTTAGGTATTTAGCATGAACTTTTTAGTCCGATTATTGAAACGATTGTTTGCATTTTTTAAATCATCTTTAAATGCTTTAAAACCTCTAAACCATCTTTCCTTAAATAACTGAAAATAAACCCCAAATTATCTCAGGTTTTTTACGGGACCTCCGCGGGAGGAGGCCCCATAAAATTTGTGGCTGGTCTAGTTGGTAACGGTGGTCGAATGGAGGTTCGAGAATGGGTGAATGGAGGTTCGAACCCTCAAAGAAAATTTGCAATTTTTTTCCCAAATCGGTTAATATCTTCAGCTTCATTAGTCTATTCTTAAATAAAACAGAACCTTCTTTAGTTTAACCTTCTTTAGTTAAGTTTAACCAACTTAAAGTTCTAGGTCTATTATAAAAATCGATTTTTTTTTGAAAATCCCATGGATAAACCTTAACTTTCAAAATACTACCTGGTTACTCCCTATTTCGCTGGAATCCCTCAAAAAGT
The DNA here is from genome assembly GCA_001026735.1 of Rotylenchulus reniformis. Lineage (NCBI taxonomy): Eukaryota > Metazoa > Nematoda > Chromadorea > Rhabditida > Hoplolaimidae > Rotylenchulus > Rotylenchulus reniformis. Next base: position 4,365 of record LDKF01004202.1, on the reverse strand, counting down.
AAAATTTCTACAAAAAAAATTTACTTTTAGCTAAAAAATGATCAATTTTCTTTATCCGCCCCCCCCCNCCCCCCCCCCACCCCATGGAAGCAAAAAATTGGATTTCTTCAGCCCTCTCATGGCCAAATTCTGGATACGCCACTGATTGGTAGGGTTTCTTTAAAAAATTAATTAAATTTTTTTTAAAAATCATTTTTCAACTCATCTCCTCGTTAATTCCACCAAAAATTAAAAAATGATTCCTCTAAAATGATCATTTTCCTTACGAAAATTCATAAAAAAATTTCAAAAATTTTCCGGCTCCATTATTGTGCTCGCTACACACCCCTTAATCCAGTGAAATTTTGTAAAAGTTTACCAAAAAATAAATAAATTTCTCAAAAAATCATGTATAATTTTGCAAAAGTTCACGGCGGCCTGTTTAGGGATCGCTGGCATCCCAATTATTTTTTTCTGTTTTTTTGAAATGTTTTGCTTTTTAGTATTTTTTTTTGAAATTTTGTATTTTTTTCTTATTGTCGAATACTTTTGATTGTCGAATTTCAAAGTTTATTCTTTCGGCACAACATTTATTAAGCTATTTTTAAAAAGAAAATCCGAAATTTTTACAGGAAAATCTTTGATTACAACCTAAATTTTAAAGAGAAGGCCACGCTTTTGGAAAAAATCGAAAAAAAAAACCTTAATTTTGATGGAAAAATACATAAAAACCCCAAAAATTTTGGCAGCAATTTCTAATTTAGGATCAGTTATAAATTTTTTTAAAGAAACCTGGAATTTTATTGAAAAAAGAGTACAAACCGGAAGCCACGTTGACCACCATCAGCACCTTGCCGCGATATTTGTCTAAGCTGTCCCGATGTCCGTCGATGTCCTTAAAATAGACGGGGAAAAATCATTTTTCATTAAAGCCTAAAGTCAGGGGCGTAACGAGGGGGGGGGGGTAAGGGGGGCTGAAGCCCCCCTGAAATTTCCAAGACCAAAAAAAAGAAAAGGGCCCCTGTTGAAATTTTTTGGAATTTTTTTTTTGAAAAATTTGGAGCGGATTTTTTAAGCAAATAATCAAAAATAAACAGGCGGCTTTTAATGAAAAACTAAAGGATGGGTAATACGATTCCAAAATTTCAGAGTGGCTGGTCGAGTAAAGCTTAGAAATTTAGTGATATATTTTTAACACCTGTTTTGGAAAGTATTTTTCAACTTGCAGAAAAAAACCATTTTATTGTGCCAGAATTTTAATTTAATAGAATAAAAAGGTGCTGATGGCCTCGTCTGTCAATAAAAAACGATCATTTTTCATTGATATTACAATTTTTTCTAGGTTGGTATAAAATAAAAATTCCAAACCTGAATTTCAGCGTTATCGGTCAATCGTGGCTTCGATAGTCGGACTTTGGCTGTTGTCATCGTTCTCGATTTCCACCGAATGGTTTCACCTCGCTTTTCTGTTCGGATTCAATTGCTCCGGAAAAAGCGCTCTTGACGGTTACTGGCGATTCTAAATTCTGTATTTTTTATCCTTACAATTAGTACATATTTTTTTTAACTGTGTGAAATCTATAGCAGAGGTCGTATCCAAATATTTTCAAAAATAAGGACATAAAGAGAAAAAAAATAAGGATTTCGCTGGGGAAAATCTTCAAAAATAAGGACATTTTTCAAAAAGGCAAAAAAATCAAATTTTCATATTTGTTCGCTATAAAACATTTTAGAGAAAATTCGAAATCCTGCAGAAAAAGTTTTGGTGCCCTTTTTGGGAAAAGTTTGTTTTGAATATCAGCACTTAAAAATCCATTTTTTCTATTTTTTTAGATCTATATATTTTGAGCAATGTTTGAGGATTTTATTTTTATTATTGTTAAACAATAAACCTCTAAAGATGTCAGTGCCGACTCGAGCGGTAACAGAGTGGATGGGTAAACCTTGGATGGTCTTTTAAAAATCTAAAAAATGAATTTAAAAATGTAAAGTGGTACCAGATGGAATGTAGATCGAGGAAATTTTTGTTTGTCGATAAGAATTGCACGGCGGACCAATCCCAGCAAGCGATGGGCACGATAGACAAAAGTTTTCTGACATGATTTTTTCAAAAATGCTCAGATTTAGATAATAGCTCTTTTTCATTTTATAAATCAAGTATTCTTCTACCAGATTGTGCATTAAAATCTAGAAAATTAAGTTCGAAATAATGAAAATTTATAGGATTAGTGCTATTATCGATGCCCATGTTGGTCCGCCGTGGAATTGAGGGTAAGATAAGAAAAATTAAAATTCAAACAAAGTGAAAAAATTGATCTTTTGACGCCTTCCTTTATAAAAAAAAGTAAACAGAAAGGAAACGGAAAATTTAGTCATTTTTTGGCAGTGGAATGTTGCTCTGGTTAGTTCGGAAATTTCATTTTCAAATTAATTCAACTTCAAAATTTCTGAACTTTTTTTTTGGATATTTTACTGATCTATTATTTTTTTAACCTAAAAGTTAGCGGACGTGCTACAGTACCAATAAGCACTCTTTTTCATGAGCACTCTTTTCGTTTTCTTCAATACTTTTTCATGAGCATTCTCTCGTTCCAACGAACACTTTCTTTCGTTCCAAATAAAAAATCCATTTCCAACTTTTGGGTAGAAAAAATAATAGTACAATAGAACACTTTTGCATTCTCGATGCAAAACTGTTTTAGGGGAATTCTGAAATTTCTAATTTTGTAAAATGGTGCCGGAGGCTCTGGAATCTGGAATATAGATAAAAATAACAATCAATAAAAAATAAATTGGTGGTAAGAACAAAAATATTACAGAATAAGGAAAATTGGAGTTTTTTTTTCAAAAAATCAAACAACAAAAATTCAAAAGTTGTTGTGATTGAGATTTATATTTATGATCTTTGCGGCGGAGGCCCCACCCCCGCCCTGCCCGCCTCTGCCACCAGGCCCGCGTCCGCCACCAGGTCGCCCGCCTCCCTTGCCGCCGCCGCCACCAGATCGCTCGCCTCCCTCACCTCCTCCTCCCCATCCCTTCTTCTTCTTAACTTCTTCCCCTCCTTTTGCTTCCTTCGTTCCGCCTCCTCCTCTCTTCCCTCTCTGAAACTTATTGGATAATTATCAAGCTAAAAACAACAACATATTATAAATTCATTTCAAACATATTGTAAATTCATTTATAAAAATTTTAGAAGGGTTTTCTCTGGAAAATTCTATTTTTCAAAAGTATATTCCTATTAAAGGATTTTTTCCAGGTGGAACTTTATATAAAATTTACTATAATTTTGCTGTAAAATAGGTATTAAAAATTGTTTTTTAGTCCTAAAATTTAAATTTATTTTCATTTCACTAACCTGTCGCTTCTGCTGCTGGTGGTCCCCACCCTTCCGCTTCTTCCCCTCCGCTTCCTTTGGCTTCTCCCCCTCACCCTCCTTTCGTTTCTTTTCCTCTTCTTCCTTTTTGCCATCTTCCCCCTCTTTCTCCTGTTCCTTCCGCTTCTCTTCCTCTGCTTTTTGCTGCTTTTCCGCTTCTTCCTTCCGCTTCTTCTCTTCCTCCTCTGCCTTCTTCCTTTCCGCCTCGTTGTCGGACATTTTTTTTATTTTGGGTATTTTATCTAAAAATCAAAAAAAACGAAAATTGTATTAGTGTAAGTAACAATAGAAACTTACAAGTTTTGTCTAAATTTTTAAAAATGGTGTCCAAAATATTACTCATGTTAAGTCTAAAAAATGATCTAATAATTTATTAGTAACTGTTTTTAAAGGGAAACGGCATGAAAAAGCATGAAAAAACGTTGTAGACAGTCCCTCGTTTAACAAAAAAGTAAAAATAACTTGCTAGTTTAATTTTTATTTGAGTATGCATGCTACCGTTAATTCAAGTCAACAAATCCATTACCCAACTATAGGGTTGAGGTTTATACTGTAGCGGCGCACTAAATTCAGGTTCAAAACACAATCTAATGTCAGATTCGGAATCAGCACCCTCGAAAACCCCTGAGTACCGTATTTCAGCTCTAAATTCTAATCATAAGCTCATTTTCGGTTAGGCCTCCTTAGAGTACCAAATTTTTTTTGAAAATCAGGCCTAATTTTCTTAGGCCTGACCAAAACTCGAAAATTTGATTTTTGCTTTAAGTTTCTGTATACGCTCTACAATTTTGTTTACGGAATCATTACTTAAAAACGCCTGCAAATAGGGTTTTTTTACATCGGTACTCTAATAGGCCTGGTTTTCTTAGTGTACCGTTGAGTGCCGAGGCCATAACTTTTTTCCGGGTTCATGAAATTTCACAAACTTTTTTTTGTTTTCTTCCTCTCATTAAGGGCTGTCTTTTTGACAAATAGACCTAACAATTTTATTCAGCTCAAGGGTTGGTTTTCCA
>LDKF01004198.1:1767-15502 GCA_001026735.1 Rotylenchulus reniformis | reverse complement strand
CGATGGTATTTGATGCTCTGGCCAATTCACTTTTTCAATGGACAGCAGAGGATGGAGTCGGCAGCTGCTGGGTGGCCGATAAGAATCTCTTACAAAATGATTCATCCATTCCTTTCCCACGATCCCAATCAACCAGCTTTCAGCCACAATTTAACCCAATTATATTTAATGCAAAAGAATGCAAAATTATCAAATTGTACATTTTCACGATAAATTTTATAATTCCTATCTTTAGGATTAGGTGTTCGATCGATTTATTACTAATTAAGGTGATGATCATATTGGGATTCCCACTAGTGGATTAGGACTAGGATAGTCGAGAATTTGCACGAATACGGAATCCTGGAATAACGATTGGTCAGTGATCACAGATAAACTTACAGATTTGACTTTTTTCCACGGAAAACCCCAAAGCTATGGCTTCTGGTCTGCTCCCGTCTGCTGCTGAAATTCATCGTCCCAACTCTTCTCCGAACCAGTACATCTTCAACTTGTTGCCGTTGCGCTGCTCCATCTTGGTACATATCCAGTGTTACACATTAGGCATGTCAAGAATAAGTTACTTTGATCTTTGGCATTATTTTAATAAGCTTGATACCTGATGTGGATTAGATTTCTTTGCCTTTGACATGACAACATTGAATCTTGCCATGACCATTTTCTCTTTTGGATATGGCCAATTCCCTTTGTCCAGCATTTTGGCTTCGGCATCGCCATGCTCGGCCTGGTTCTGTTTCCGATTGTGACCCTGATCATCCTTTGCAACCCCAAGTCCTACCACCCATCTCTTCTCTACATTTTGGTGCTCTATGCTGTTGCTGATACTTTGTTTCTGTACGGGTTGAAGACCGGCAAGCCTCGATGCATGATCCCTGCATTGATCATTGCGGTAAGCATTTTTTATGGAATTGACAATTTATTATCTTTGCAAAAAACATTTCCATTTGCAACAATTACAATTCCCAAGGTTTCATTCATTTTTCAGGCATTCGTTGTGATTTTGCGAACCATTGAACTGTTGCTTTTCATCGCGGCATATGCTCAAGGCGGTAAGGTATTTTTCATAATTTTCTCCCCCAAACTATAATTTTTTTTCTATTAATTGAATATTTCTACGTTAAAAAAGGCAATAAGGGCGTTTAAAAGGCAATTATGTAAGAGCAGGCCCTTTAGTAACTTTTTAGACCTTGTTAGATCAAAACTATAAATAGCAAAGTTACCTATATATTATATTATCTTTTGGTCTGTGTAATTTTTTGAAGTTCCAATAAAAACTTCTAAATTATTAAGATAAAACACAAAATTCTGCACAATATTATTTTTTATTCTTTTGATCTAATAAAGAATTTTAATAAAATCTTCTGAAGGGCCTGATCTTAATGAACCCCTTTCAAGGTGAAAGTCCCTCGTCAGAGGCATCTTAAAAAACTCTTATGGCCCTTTTTAATGACCATCACTCGTTACATATATCCTTCGATTCATCAGTTGACACTTTTATAATTTTCAAAAAATCTATATATTAATTTATCAATAATTCAGGAAACTACACTAAAGGCCCAATCAATCCAAAAATCAAATATATCAGTTTTTAATTGGAAATTTCATGCGTATTACTGTAAATTCCAAAAACCATTCCACCATTTTCGTTAAATTACAAAATGATATAACAAATAAAATATTAATTAAAATAATGAGCATTTGTATTTAGACCTTAACACTCAGAAAGTTTCTTAAGTTAGGACCAAAATGGTAGAGTAGAAATTTATACGCCGATTGTTTTTTAATTTATTATTTTGCATAAGAATTTGATTCAACTGAAAATCTTTTGGGCGGGACTAATGATCTCAAAATTGAAAATTTGGACCTAAACTGTGCAAAATCAGAAATGGGATGTCCAAAATGTAATATTTGCTTTTTTCTAAAATGGGTTTTCCCTTTTCCAGACAGTCATGCCGCATCCTCCAGCAACTTGGTCATGGCCGTGCAACATGCCTTTGCCCTTGTTGTGCTGGTCCTTTACTGTTTGGCTTATTTGAAAGTGCGCAAGGGCCAAGTGAAGCTCAAACAGCAGCAGCAGAAGGCTGTTGGAGAGCCGGTGGTGGCATACCAGAAGAACGGAACGGTGGAGATCGGAGGCGGAAAGAACATTAACAGCCTGTATCCGTCGATCATCAACTACAGCGAACAGCAGCAGGAGATTGATGAGGTGGAAATATCAGAAAAATATGCAAATGCCAAAAAATAACAAGAAAAGTTGACTAAAATTTAGGAAAATGTTAAACTAACTAATAAGATGTTTAGAAGAGATAGATAGTAAAATACAAGCCTATTGAGGCCGAATTTATGTTATTATGTCTTTAAAAGGATGGAACAGTAGGAGGCTCAAGTAGCAACAACATAACTCTTCTTAATAAAAAAAAAATTCTTGATGTTCAAGGATAGGGCAAAAAATTACAATAAATAGTCTAAATCCAAAGTCCAGTTGAATTGGTCAAACGGAAAAAGTACCAATAAATCAATATTTGACCAACTTCTGTATGATACGAGTGATATCTGATCATTATTTATCCAATTTGAAAGTTTAGACTTTTTGTTTTTGATTTTCCATCTTTTGACATTTTCTCATTTTTGAGTAGATTCAATATATGATTTTTGGTGAATTATATTCCATATCCAGGAAAGAATTCGCAATTCATCAATTTGAACGGTTATACAATTTTTATTTTCTTTTGGTCATAATTATTAATCCAAATCCATCAAATTCGACTTGATCCCTTTATAAGGCCAATTTCGAGAAAGAAACCAAGAAGGAGGCTGGCCATGAGTGAAGGTATATGAAGGAACTGCACCATGAAAGAATCGTCCCGATCCCACCCCCCAAATTCGACCAATCTGATCAGATAAAAGTTTTCTTTGATCTTTTCCCTGTTTAATTGATAGATCGATTATAATCGCCTTATATTTATTTCACGGTTTAACAAACATTTTTTTGTATTAAATGTTTATGATTTTTGGCCCGGTATATTTTTTTAATAAAATAAAAATTTTGCATTGAAAAAGAGTGGATCAATATGATGTTGGACCAATTTTATGATTCAAAAGATTTAATTTTTTGAATTTTATTCTATACAAGTTACAAGCTGATGAGAGATTAAATGTTTTTTGTTTTTTAGCAAACATTTTGGTTAAAATAAAATATTTTCTCTTTCCAACCAACAAATCTACCCTTATTAAAAGAGAAAATTTGCTAAGAATTTAAAAGGATAGGATCGAATTTTTCCAAAATTTTTATGTTTTTATTTTTTGGGATTATGTCAAATTTACAAGAAATATAAATCGATAACATGAAAATTAACCAAATAATCAAATAATAATAGTGATCATTGCTCAACGAATATTCAACCCATTGCTTAGCCTTTTCCACTCAATTTCTGTTGGCTGTGCTGCTTCCGTTGGTGCTGCTACTGCTCCGTCCCCTCCGTTCCATGCGCTTCATTCGCCCCCAAAGGGTCGGCGCCCTTTCCTCCGGCGGCGTGAAGGCCAATGAGGAATATTTGCCAGCGGAAGTGCCGGCAAAACTGCTGCGGTGGGCCAGAAGACGCTGGCGCTGTGTGACATTGTAGGCCAACGCTTCGGTGGAGGGCGAAATTCTGAAAAATTAGAAAATCAAAAATGGAAGAAAATGTTGACGAAATTAACAGAAAAGTGGGAAAACGATTATATACAAAAAGTCGAATTTATTGAATTTTAAAGGGCCATAAAATGGGAAAAAAAATTCCGAAAAAAGTGCAAATTAGCAAAATTCTTCAAAGCGATGAAAAGTATAATTTCTGTTTCATTTCAGATAAAAATCGAAAATTAATCTGCCGACGAGTTAAAGCACATTTCTAAAATCCATCAAATTAATGTTTTATTAAAATTGCGTTTTTGAGGGAAATTACCCTAATGAGGCGGGGACCGAGTGTGTGGATGGCAAAATGTTCAGGGAATGTCTGCGCAGGTTGCTGGATCTGAGTTGGATTTCCTCCGCAATTTCATCCGTATGGCGATTCTTAGTTTCTAAAAAATTGAAAATTTGGTGAAATTTCTGAGATTCGAACCCGGAAGTAGGAAATAGACGAAGCCCACACTGATGGCACTGAACACAATGAATGGCCAATAACTCATGGATACACCGACGGCCTGAAAAGGGGCGGGAAATTGGACATAAAATTGCCAAAACAAAAAAAAGAAAAATAATAAGTGAAACCCATATGATGAAAAATATGTTTATAAACCCCTTATGGAAAATCCCAGAAAATCTCTATATATCCAGTTAATAGGAAAAATGTTTATACTCTTCTGAATGGAAGATAGGCGAACGAGTTGACGAAGGCCAGACTCCAAGCAACTGTGATGGCCACGGTGACTGCACTCGCGCGATACTATAAAAAATGATTTTCTAAATTTTATTTATTTTTTATTTTTACTTTGGTTGGGAATATTTCGCTTGCGATCATCCAAGGGATTGGACTGCCGATTCCGTACCCGCACATATACACCAAAAGTGCCGCGATGGAGCCATAGCTGGCCAGAGGGTTCTGTAGAAATATTAATAAAGAATTGCGAATATTCAAAAAATAAATGAATGTTCAAAGGGCAATTCACAATTTTTTAAATATTTTGATCTAAAATGACTGTTTTTTCTTGAACATAAATGCCATACCCCGGATATGGACCGAATCCACGAGAACAGACTCATGAAGCTCAGAGAAATGGTCACCAAGCTCAGCTGGAACAGGGACAGGGCACGTCTGCCTTAAAAGGAAGGATATTGATCAACTATTTTATTGATTAGTTATCGATTGATTGGTTACCGTTTCGTTCAATGAAAAAGACGGAACTGCAGGCGAACAGAAAGTACATGATCCCGCATGCCAGGGTACTGTAGCGCGCCACTGACCTGAGTAAAGGTTTTACTTTTATTCAAGTCGTGTTATCGATTGATTATTGATTTTCTCCGATCAATTGTCCCCTTACGGCTCCAATCCGGCATTCAGGAACATGTCCGTCGAGTAGGCGAACACCGCGGCACATCCGGTCATCTGTTGAGCCAGCATCACCCACATGCAGATCAGAAATGCCATGCGCAACTCCTTGGTTCGGATCAGATTCGGAATCGACGCTATCGTCATGGCTTGCTGTTGCTGAATAAAAAATGGTGAAATTTATAAATAAAAAAATATTTTATAATTTTTTCACGCATTTCCATGTGATTTTTTATATTTTTTCGGCCTAAAATTCGTACCTCTGGTGCCGTTGGTTGACACAGTGTCTGTGTGCTTTCCCCCTCCCTTTGCAGTGCTTCAAACATGGATTGTCCCTCGTGGACATTCACCAGTCTTGCCAGGGAATCAAGGGTTGCAACACGATCCCGACGGGCCAAAAGGGTGAACTGAAAACATTGAACTAATAATTAATTAATTAATTAATTGGTGATTGTGACGACTATAATACTCAATTTTAGTTTGTTTCAAAAATATCATTAAGGATGGCATTTTTGATTCATCGATTTTATTGATTTTCTTATCAATTGATTTGATTAGCTTTTATTTACCTTTGGACTCTCGGGACAAAATGGGAGAATACAGCAAAGAACGAAGGCGGGGAGGCCAGAAAATGCGAATGCAAGAGGCCAATTCTGGGCACTGCCAAGGATCTTAAAAAGAAAAAAATAAATGGAAAATTTAATTTAAAAAAATGGCACCTCGGGAAGACTCAAAAACAGCGAAAACCAATCGGCGAAGGCGACAACAATCTGTGAAACAGTATGTAATACATAATAAAGGATTTGGTGAAATTATAAATCTAGAACAGAGTGGGAATTACCTAAAATGCAAATTTTGATTCTTTTCGTAACAAATAATTTCCAAATTTCACCATATGACAAGTTGCCGCGGCTCCCCGGCTTTTCATCGGAGTGATCTCCATCAAATACATTGGGGCCAGGCCCGAGCTGAGGCCCATGTTGGCACCGAGCACGATGCGGCCCAAGATCAACAGCTGATCCGTCGGGGAAATAATATTTTTTTGGGAATTGGATTTGATCCAAATATGTCGGATAAAAAGGATTTACTGTAATAAAATATCTACAAATTTTTGCAGATATTCCCTTTTTGGAATCCATATTATTGGATGGTCTTTTCTGATTACTCCTATTCTAATTGTTAATTTATTATTTTAATATTTCAATGGTACCTCGGGCGATACGAACATCTTCGAGAACAGTTCCATCAAAGATCCGAACACATTCATCATGCCGTTGGCTATCAGCGCATTCCGACGGCCAAGAGTTTCGGCTAATGGCCTGGTCAAAAATATGCATAAAATTTTAATGATAAGTATTGTATTTATTTATTTTTTCTATTACAGTATTCTATTCCATTTAAACACCCGCTAATTCAAATTTCCAACCAATTTCCAATTCTGACTTTGTGGACAAAGCCCCGCAGATGGCACCGACCGCGATGCTGGACACAACGATGGACCAGATCAGATCCAGCTGGGACGCTGTTTTGGGCTCTCCACGTCCTTTGTAAGTCTCATTGAGCCAATTCATGACAATGCTAAAGATTTATTTGTCGATAGATTATTGATCCAAATATTTATTATCATTGATTTATTGATTTTTACTTTTGTGCCGGATTCACAACATTGTAACTGGAAAAAACGGTTGGTAAAATTTATGGAAAATTCAAAATGAAAAACCTGTAGAAAGAGAAGGAACTGCCCCAGACAACGACCAGTACCGTGACGTAATAAGTGCGCTTATACATTTTTTGGATATTTTTTGTATACTTAAAAGAAAAAAACTAACGATTAAAATGAGTAATTTAAAAGATGAAATTTGGAAAATATATCCAAATTTCTCTAAGCTATTAAGAAACTAAAATAAAAATGAGGCCATAAAAAATTATTTACAAATATCACCTCCTAATATTCATAATTTGCTTTTGATCAATTTGGTCAGGAAAGAGTGCAAGGCCAACATCATTTTCCAGGAAAAGTAATGGCCATTATGGCCCATTTCTTTGCCTCTATATGTATCAATTATTTTTCACATTGATACATTTGGTTCAAAAATGGAATATGGAGGACGACTTTAATGGCTTTGAAGGTCACGGAGAAGATGGGGGAGTGTTGTGTTCCGAAAAATCCCAAAAATATTATTTTGAATGAATTATTACATCATTGTGATGGTCCGCGATGATTATAGTCATTCAACGGCGGACAAGTCAATCATTGCCAAAAGTGATAAAAACGAATGATCAGCAGAAGGATCAGAGAATCGAGGAGGAAAAGGGGGACAAACACGGCCACCACGAGGTGCTTTGAAAACAATTTTCTGTGTTGTTCGGAAGAAAAACATATTTTAAGCTAACTTGGCTTTTTTGTTAAATCGTCTTATTAACTGTTTATAATAATAAAATGAAAATGTATAAATGATATAATACTAATATTATATAGGATTGTAACTTAATCTATAACCATAGAAAGGAATTGCATACATATTTATTTTTTATCGTTAATTTTTACATTATCAATTTCATAAAAATTATTTTTTGTGGGAGTTCTCGACCCTAACAAAATTGAAATCGATTAAATGCTTCTTGTTTCTAATCGGATTATGACCACGTCTATCTATCACCTATCATATCAGTTGATTCTTATCACATTATCATTCTCTAGAGGGGCATAAAAATTATTTTTATTCGAATTAATTCACAATAATTATTATGTCAAATTTGGCCAAAAATAGTCATCTCGGGTGGCGCCAGAGTGGCGACCATCATCATCCTTCTTCCCAAAGGCATGTGATGTCCGAGAAGGACGAACAGGGACAAAAGGTCCTTTTTCGACGAAATTCCCCGATATTTTTGGGGCGAGAAATGGCTGATAATGATAATGGAGTGGCCAAAAGGGAAAGGCCCCAAAGTTCATAAACAAAGTGTCAAAATGTTATTGGGATGAATGGGGAGGATCTTGATCTATAATTAGGGAGAGGACAAAAAGGATCATAAAAAGTCCATACATAAAAGATTTTATGGAGTTATATGGTAAATGATGGAATAAATTCCTTTCATGGATGGTTGAATTGATAATATGGATTAGAGGTCCAACTATTCTGTTTAATCAAAGTTTTGTGAATAAAATGCTAAAGGTGCTTATATTAGGCCATTTCATCTCAATTTACTTACAAAATCTGGAAAGCTAATAAATGATTTTTGGAAATGATATTCCGAGAATTATAAATTTATAATCCGGAGTTTCAAGTTTAGTGTTATTAAAGTGATTAAGCTTTGAAAATCCATAATCCAAATAAAATATTGCACATAAGGCCAGCAAAAATAGTTCTGACGATGGGCCAAGTCTTCCTATCAGTATCACAATTATGGACTTTGGTCCTCTCCCAGGGAACAATCTCAAATCAATCGCAATACAAAGCAGAAAAAGTAACAACAATCAGTTGATTTTTATTGTCAATGCTATCAAGGAATTTATAAATCAATAATGAAGAAAATTAATAAATAAATTATTGAAATAAAGATATTTAGAATGCAAACTAATTGTTGTAAGTTCAGGACCCTCCTCATTGTTTTGATAAAAAATATTTTATATTATAAATTAAAATAAGCAGGAATCAATCCTTCATAATCCACCTTTAAGTCAATGAATGTTGTCATTTATGCAAAAATCAATTCCTCGTGTCCAAAAATATGCTTCTTTCATTAAAAAAAGGATTTTTGACTATTTTTTGTAGATTTTTCCAGCCTATCGGAATAAATTGTGATAAATAATAATTTCTCTAATAAAAATGATAGAGCTTACATTGGCCTACCACATAAAAAAGAAAATTGATAGCCAAATCCAAATAATAGTTTTTTTTAATATTAAGGAAGTTACAATTAGTATTCTAAATAAATGGCGAATTAATTTTCTATTATGTATTTTTTGCATGTTTTGCATCCAATAAATTCGAAAATAGTTGAAAGTTTCTAAAATACTATTAAAATAATTGAATTCTTTGAGAATTATAATTTGATGGATATAAAACACGAAATCTTTATCACAAATTCATAAAAATGAAATAAAATGACAATCGAACAATGAAAAATAAAATGAATAATGTCTTTTTACATACATAGCCCGAATGTGCGAATAATTGCATAAATCCTCTGCAAATTAAAAATAAAAAGGATTCCCAATAACTTTTGTAAAGATTGGATTAAAATTTTTTCCCAAAAATTTAAATTTTTTACCCATGAAATGCTTTGTATTTGGGAACCCTGAAAAAAGAAAAATCCCTGAAAAAGTTTCAACAAAATTGTCCATTCTTTAGTTCTTTACACATTGTTCAGACTCATATATCGGTCGTGCCAAATGTCCTGCTTGCTGTTGTTGGCCTGTTGGCGCTGTAACCTGAAATTGTGTAAATTCAAATGCTAGAAGGAAAAGAAAGAAAGAATTTAAAGAAATTAGCCATTTTCCGCGTTTTAATCCTTGGAATTTCTTAAAAACACTAAAAATATATTAGCAGCATTTAAATTATCATCGATAAAACTCTAAAATATTGTATTTAATATGGCTGGCTAAAATAATTCAACCAAAGGAAATCTCAAATTCCCTTGGAATTGGTACATATTTTCTCAAAATTTGCCTGAGAAGTGCCGTCAATTCGTCGTCCATTTGTTGGGAGTTGGTGGAGGTCGGGATTGTGCCGTTCGATTGTCGGAAGGGCAATTGGCCCAGGGAAATGGATTTGGCACGGTGCCGAATCTCGCGGACAATGTCGGTGGCCTGCTTGCCGCGGGTTTCTAAAGGGATAGAAAAATAAAAAATTGTTTTGAATTTAAAATTGCTAAAAATATAACAAGAAGTATTAGCGAAATAATAATAACAATGATGAAAATTAAATCACTTCCATTTATGAATTAAAAAATAAATAAAAAAAGGAGAACTAATGAGGTTTGGAAGAAATTATTTATTTTAAAAAATGAGTAACCTGGAAGTAAAAAGTACACAAATACGGCACCGCCAGCGCTGACAAACACAAAGGGCAAATAGCTGAAAGAAGTGCCAACCAACTGAAAAAACAATAAAAATGATGAAAAAGAAAAATAAATTTTATAAAAAGACTAATGAGTAATAATAATAATATGGGCAGAAAATATTTTTTGACAAGAATGTCGAATTTTATCAATTTTATCTTTTTTGTAGATAAATTAATAATTTTATGTAAGAATTATAGTCTTCAACACTTTTCATGATTTTTGCACTTTTTGCCCTTTTACACTTCGATCCAATTCCCGGACTTATCGTGTCCTTTTTGGTCGGACTTATCGTGTCCTTTTCGGACCAAAGTTCCCCTCCCCCATCCCCGGCGGCGGACTAATCCCAATGTTTTGCACTTTAAGAGAGCGGCAAGGGAGCGGGAAAGGGGAGGGGGGGAGGTCGGGACTAGTCGAGAGTGGGGAAAGGGAAAGGGCAACATTTGTCCCCTAAAAGTGCACAAATAAATTCGCACTTTTCGGCGGATCCAAAAGGGCAAAGGCACTTTTTGTTATTGAAAATGAGGAAGGGAAGGAGGAGGAAGGACACATGCACCCGGGAGGGGGAGAGGATGATGGGGATGGGGTTGGGGTGGATGGAGGATGTATTTTGGAAGAAAAGTGCAAGGATTGATCGCGGGGAATCGATGGAAAAGTCCATTTTCAGCGGAACTATGGGAATTTTGAGGGAAAACATCCATAAAATAAATAAGTATTTTATGAAAAAATTTACATCATTTTTGAATTAAAATGTTATACCTAGGCATTTTTATAAATTTCTACCATATAAGAGTTTTCGTACAAATTAGGCAGTGAAAATGGTTTGATAAAATTAAAAATATTTCGAAATATACCTAAGAAATATACAGTATACCTGTTGAAAGGGCAAATAGCATGTGGAGACCACGAAAGACAAGGACCAGGCCACAGTGACAGCAACTGAAATTTAAATTATTTCATTATATTCTGATGATAATTATTCATTTCTTTTTTTATTTTTTTTTAATTCTATTTTCCCACTTGTAACGGCAGCTGCACGGAATTTTGTGGGAAAAATTTCGCCGGTGATCAACCAGGGAACCGCGCAGCCGACCCCGTAGGCACACATGTACACGATCAGGGCGGCAATGGTGGCATAACTTGCAAATTTATTCTAAAAAAATAAAAATTAAAATTAAAAAATTAATTAATTACCCCGACAGAATGTTGGAGGGCAACGAAAATGCTCAGCAAAAGCATGGAAGCGGAACACATGGCCAATTGGCCCTAAAATGGAGAAACGATGTATATTTGTATATTATACTCTGTTATATTCAACCAATGCCAATGGGATAGGAGGTAGTTAAGCTTTCCAAAATTCGATCATCAGCAGATGAATGAATTCCATATTCAAAAAGTTGAAACTACCGTATTTCCTCTAATAATGTATAAGATTATTTTAATGGCCAAGGTATGCTTATATATAATAGGGGAGTATGCTTAAATAGAGGAAATACGGTAATTAATTACCATCAAAAGCATTCGGCGCCCCACTTGTTCGATCAACACCGGCGCACTGCAAGCAAACAGAAAATAGGCAATGCCCACGGCCAAAGTGCTGAACCGCGCAGTTTGCCTAACAAAAAATGAAATGCTCCATTAAAATTGTTATGAGTTTCAAATACTAAAAGTTAAGATAAGAAAATCTGAATACCGTATTTCCTCTATTATAAGACCCCTGTCTTATATTTTTCAAACACCCTCAAAGGGGGGTCTTATATTAGAGCACTGTCTTATAATAGAGGAAATACGGTATTTTGCAGAAAAAAAATATTTAAAAATTAAGAATAAATATTCACTACTTGAATTAATATTTTAGTATTTGTGCATATTATGCCTTTATTAAAGATATAATGAAAGGGGAAAATGAAATGGCTTTTCAAAACGGATGAAATGTGTGTTGCAAAAAGTAAATAAAATTATTTTTTTGCTTTAAAATTTACGCGGCCAATCCGGCATCGATGAACATGTCGGTGGAATAGGCAAAGACGGCTGAACAGCCGGTGAACTGTTGGGTGATCATGACCACGATGGAGATCAGTAAGGGGATGCGCAACTCGCGCTGGACAAAAATTTGGCGAAATGTGCCGGATCCTTCCTGAAGGAACCAAATATTATTTAATTTATTATAGAAAAAATAGGACTTTAATTTATTTTGCATAAAAGATATAATTGCGATTGACCTGAATGAGCGCGGCCTCATTCTCCAAGGATTCGTACATGAACTCGGCTTCATCATCGTCCACCAGCTTTTTCAGATCCTCCATTGCCTTCTCGCTTTCTCTATAATTATTACCGATTTAATCATTTCAATTTAGCACTTTTCGCTGTTTATTTTTTGATATAAGGGTTTGAAAAAAATTTAATCTTAATGCTTTGTTATGTTAGCTTCTAAAATACATTAGAAAAAAGTTGCAGCAAATATTTCTTTGTCCCATAGATTTGTTGAAATATTTTTTGGCATTTTCCGAATTTTTACCCTTTGGTAAAAAGTGTGTATTTGGGGCTTTCCGGACAAAATGGCAACACGAGACAGAGCATGAAGGCTGGGAGCCCGGGAAAGGCGAAGGCCAGGGGCCAGTTGTCGGCACTTCCCAAAACCTAAAAACAAAAAAATTGGGAAAATTCCAAAAAAATATTACTAACCTCGGGAAGGCCGAGAAGCAGGGAGAACCAATCGGAGAAGGCAACGGCAACCTTAAAATAGGGAGCATTGTAGATACGGAGCCATAAAAATATTTTCGATACTAACCATGTGGAAAGTGCCGGCAGCCCCTCTGTACTTGGTGGGAGTGATCTCCATCAAATACATCGGCACAAGACCAGTCTGTGAAGCAATGAAATGCATTTGGACAGTTTATTTAAATTGGCAAACATAATAATTGATTTTAATTGAGCTAACTTGTAACCTAACAATAATTTTTACTAAATTTTAGCCATAGAAAATAATTTTAAGGCCTGGCCTATTGCAACATTTTAGAGCATTTTTGACCCAGTTAATTGGGAACAAGTATGTTAATGGTCATGAGCTTATAAATTCGGATTGTTATAATTTGAGCTGAAATTTACCGAGAGCCCCATGTTGGCGCCGAGAATAAGGCGACCCAGGATCAGGAACTCGGGCGATGCCATCGACTTGGACAAGTACTCCATCAGCGCGGCGATCACGTTGATCCATCCGTTGAGGATCAGCGCATTTCGACGTCCCTGGCACTCCGCTAACCTCCTTGAAAATATTTTTAATCTCGCGCCAATTTTCTTAATTTAATTTATATTAGAGTTTCTTTTCCAACAAATTTTTTGTTTTTATTTCAATGTATGTAATTAATATTTTCAATTCTTCACAGAGAGACTATAATCTCCAATTAATAATCTCGTAATTAAGCAAATTTCCCATTTCACACTTTTCTTCCCGTTATCATTCATAACTTTTTCATTCAATCTGGACTTTTTCTTAATCATCGTGTCCATTCGGCGTTCTTTTCCCAAATTCAACTCCCCAAAAGTGTAAAGTCCTTTCTCACCGCTGATGAGTATTGAGTATTCCCCTAATTCACCCACCGAATTATCACCATCAGTCAGCCGAATATTCCGCTTTACCCCCCCCC
>LDKF01004197.1:0-14260 GCA_001026735.1 Rotylenchulus reniformis | reverse complement strand
ACACGGGTACCCGGTGTCCCCTCCCCTAAATACGCGCCTGCAATCCGGATGGTGTATTTTGCAAGTTTATAGCAGACATTTAGACCTATCTTTTGATACCAAACTCGTTTTTCTAGGTTGCTTTTAAGCTGAGTTGTAAGCAATTTTATAGTCTCCACACAGAAACGGCCACACTGAAACGTCCCCTACCAGAAAAAAGAATACACAAAAGATGCAGAGTGCGAATTCATAAAGGAAAACTTGCACTTCATGAAATCTTGGAGCCAAAAATAAATTTCCAATTCAATGGTATTTTTACAAGTTTGGCTGCTGGACTTGGACTATAAAGCTATAAACTGTATATATGTAGAGTATAAACCCATTTCTAATTAAATTCCTTCCTCACAATCGGCTCAAGCAATTTTCCAGAAATTAGAATAAAATTGAACACTTTAAATTTATTTTTTGATTTTTTATGATCTTTGAAAAGCATAGAATACAGCCCGGATCCAACCAAATTTGAGCTTGTTTTTCTATTATTATACAGACAAGTTTCGAATATGGGTAACAGGAATTTTCTTAGCGCATTTATTTTTACATCTTTTATTTTTTTAGAAGCTTATATTCGAATTCTTCATAGAAAAACAAAGACAAAACCAGCGGATGATGGCCGAAGTTACTTCTTCCTCAACACCATGTTCGCCTCCGTGGGGAGAGACCAAAACGGAGCACAAGGACAAAGGTTAATCTGCTGAACAATGGTTTGATAGCTGATTTAGTATGCAATAGGGTTAGGGCTTCAAACAAAAATTATGAAAATGTGTAAAATATTGCAAACCCGCAAGAGGGGGGCAATTGCCCCTCCCCCCCCCCGAAATGTCAGGTCAAAGAGAAATCATTTTTGATGAATTTTCCTTTATTTCTTTATTTTCGAGTTTGGGAGGGTCACATAAAGGAGAAATTTTTAGTATTTAGCATTGAAGAAATTCGAGTTTTTATCGAAGCGAAATAATTTAAAGATAGTGTACAATTAGCGTTGAGTTAGAGAAAAAGAATAGCGTTTTTTTTATGCACAATAGATAGGATTTCAAATTCTGTATCTACGCCCGAATTTATTACTCTGCCCGTTTATCGTGAAAGCAGAGAAAGAAAATGAGAAGACACTATATTAAACAGAGAAATTTTAAAACAATCGTCCCAATAAAAACTCAAAAAGTTTTCATGCTAAAAACGAAAAACCGCTCCTTTAACCCCCTTTGCCCCTCCTTGGCGCCGGGTCTGCTAATTAGTGATTATGATTATATAATTATTAAAAAATTTTTAAATATAAACATAAACAATTATATTTTCGTACAAATGCAGCAAATCTTTGCCTTTTTACTCGTTTTTCGCACTTCCAAGAGATCCCTTCTTTCTTCAGAAGATCCGTTCAAACCCATGGGCTCGCTGACCTTCCGCATCAACAATTTCCGCTCGTTCAGCATGCGTATTCCGCGCGAAACCAGCGTGCGCCGCCATTGCGACGCCAAAGTCTGCGTCCGCGGACTGACCTTTGGGCTGACAGTCTTTCGGGTTCGATGCGAGACCATGAATGAACCGAAGCGGAAGTGTACGTGCATGGGGGTCAATGTGAAATGCGAGAACGCCAGTGGATGCGATGTGAACGGTGGGAACAGCAGAAACACTTCATTTCATAGGATCTAGCCTGACGGATGGGGCTGAATTTTTTGGGGTTGCCGATGAACAAAAAAATTCCGATAGCAAGGGCGTAAAGAGATTTCAGGGGGCCTGTGTGGAAAATTTTCGAAAAAATCAATTCTTAGAGGTTGTTTTCTGATCAGAAATACTCGTTTTTAGGGGTGTATTTTTTCATTTTGCCGCAAAATTACTAATAAATTTTATTTTATATAATAAACATACAGGGGCCGAAACGCGCCCCCCTGTCCCTGTTGAAAGTTTTTTGAGAAATTTTTTGAAAAAGTGACCGATTTCCTATAAAAATTGCCAAAATTTTTCAAAATTTATATTAAAGAGTGCCGATGGCTCCTCAGGGGCCGCCGGAGAAAAATTACAATTATAAGCTTCTTCCTTAAAAAAGATTTTTACAAATCTTTTTTAAGGAAGAAGCTTATAATTGTAATTTTTCTCCGGCGGCCCCTGAGGAGCCATTTTTTCGAATTTTTCTTCCTACATCGATCCCCTGAAAAGTTTTCATTTTTTCCGCTATGGGGTGGCACTTATCCTCGTTGTCCTACCCCTAGTTACTTCCCCTTACCCCACTAACAGGTGATGGGTCTTGGAGCTGTCTGGCTTCTGTGACCTTGCAAATCAAAGCATTGCTCGATTCGCGAGCGGATGAGATCGGCGAGTACACGCACAGGTTCTTCTCCAACAAAGAGGAGTCATCCTTGGAATGGGAGGACCCCGAGCCGTTGCGTTTTGATGTTAGTATTGAATGAGATTAAAATAAAAGCGAAAAAGGCCATCCTTTACATTATAGTATTTGACGGATCCGAAGAGCGGTCTTTACAATGAGAAAGAGGATACGCTGGAGATGATCCTCGAGATCTCGGTGGATACGCCTGTCGGGATCATGTGAGTTAAAAGGACGAGGTGATCAGGACCGTAAAGGACGAGAGAGGCAGCAAGAAAAATTTTTAGGAGAGAGAGAGAGAGAGAGGACAAGTATTGGCGAGCAGCAACAAACTTGAGAAATTTAGGCATTTTTTTCTTGCTTAAGATAATTTTATGAAGAAACTTGAGAAATTTGAGCATTTTTTGCCTTTTCTTAAGAAAATTGATTATTTTTGAAAATTTTCAAAAATATTACCGACCTTGGGAAGGGCTGACGGGTACCGTTGATGCGTTGATTGAGAAGTATAGTATTAAAATACTAAAAATCACCACATTCATTTTACAGGGAGTTGCCGATGGCGAACGCCATCGAAGTGAACAAGGAGACGGTGGTCATCAACAAGAATGTAAAAAATATCATTCTTAAATTATAAACTTCCGCCAATATTATAAATTTTTCAGCAATTGGCCATGCACTCCCGCTATTTCGACTCCATGTTCTACAATGGACATTACCGCGAGGGGCAGAGTGGCGTGTACAAAGTGAACATCGAGGCACCGGCCACTGTGGAACACTTTAAGCGGATGCTGGACACAATGTACCCGACGAATAAACCATTGGATGGTAAAATTTTCTTGTTCTTATTATCTGGATGAACTATAGAAGGTACACAGACTTGATTGATTTCGATGTAGGTAATATTAGTATTAATATATTTATAGATCATGTAAAACCTTTGTTCATAATCATTTTGTTCATAAATTTATCGACGCCAATATTTAGAGACGAGGGGTAGAAGAAATGGTTTATTATTTTGAGGAAAAAATCGAAAGAAAGAAGGGGAATTTTTAGTTTCGAAGGAAACTTTCTAACATTAATCAAAGGCTCTCAGTTTGCCATTTTTCTGTTCTTATTTTACTTTTTTTAAATGCTCCTCCATCTCAATTTTTCTATTCCAATTAAAGCTAATGAAAACTGAATTTTGTGGCGAGTGAAATTCAAAAATCTTTTTCAGACCAATGCATTGAGGGCGTTCTGCATTTGGCCAATCAGTTTCTGGTGACCAATGTTGAAGGAAAATGTCTGGAATTTCTGACGGTTAAAAGCAAGAAACCGGCCCTGTTCAAATACCGCATGGCCGACAAGTACGGCTACACTATTCTGAAGGTTGTTTGGGTTAAAGCATTGAGCATTTTTTGTCCAAATTATTATTTTTTTTCTTTCAGAACTATGTGCTCGACAACTTGGAGGTCACGGACTTTGAAAAGGAATTGTTCAAGTCTAACATGGCTGAATATGTTCAGTTGGGGCCCGATTCCGCGGAAGCTTTCATGGCCCGTTACGACGCACTCTTCACTCCAAACTCTGCGGAAAATGCCGTCAACAGCGATCTTGTCGCATTGATCGCATCAATTGGAATTGATCATTGAGATTGATCACCCCAACCACTGATTTTCATATATATTTTTTTTACCAATTCACCACATTGGACAGTTTTATGTCCTTTCTTTTCCTTTTACATTTACTTTAATACTTTCACCCATTTACAATTTGCACTGCATAAACTTTTTTTACATTTCTGCAAGAAAATTCAAAGTTGCATATTTATGAATAAACTTATTTTTTAATTTTTTTTATAAAATTTAAACTCATTGAGTGGAACAAGCGCATCGATACAACAACAACAGCAGTGATGGCCGAAGTGACCTCCAACTCAAAAGAAACCCAATGTTCGCCACCGACAAGAGGAGAGATCACCACCAGCAGCAACGGAATGGAGGACACAGGTGAATCTGATGATGGTTGTAAATAGAGACCGGAGCAGAACAGGATCTTGCGCAGGATTTTGATGCAGGATTAATCCGCGCAGGATAAATCCTGCAGCAGGATCCTGTCCTGCATTTTTCAAAATCCTGCTCCTGCACTTTCGAAGCAGGACTTTGCAGGATTGATTTTTCACCCCTAAAACTGAATTTTTTCATAAAAATTTTGGAAAATTTTGACAAAAAACGTATTTTTTCATGGAGAAACATCAATTTTCTACAGTACGAAGAAGTAAAAATCCAGAAAAATTTTTATGACATTTTTGGAGTGACAATTTAATTTTAGCATATGGATAACCATGCTAATCTACCAATAATACTTCTCCGGATAATTTACCTTTTATTCTCCTTAAAAAATGCTGTAATATTTTAGCTTATCCAATTCATTACATATTTTCTTATTCAATGATGACTTCTACCCTTCCAGATATCTGGAAATTATCTATAATTCACCCAATTCCAAAAGTTCCCAACCCTAAATATTTAAAAGATTACCGACCAATTTCACTTCTATCATCGATTTCTAAAATCCTGGAAAAAATAATTGCTGAAGAAATCATAAAATTTATCGAATATAATAATCTTTTACCCCATGCCCAGCATGGGTTCAGAAAAAACAGATCAGTCACCACTCAATTAATCGAGGTAATAGAAGACATTTCTTTCGCTCTAGAAAATAAAAAACTTGTAGATATCATATACTATGACTTGGCAAAAGCCTTTGATACTGTTCCACATAAAACTCTTTTAATTAAGTTGGAAAAATTAGGCATAAAAGGCCCTTTGCTTAAATGGCTTGAACGGTATTTAGAAAACCGACAATATATTGTCCGAGTTGGCTCTGCTACTCGGATTATAACCAGGTACCTAGTGGAGTTCCTCAGGGCTCAGTTGTAGGACCCATCTTATTCCTGATCTATATTTCCGATCTTCCTAAGAAATGTCAAACTGACAATGTTATCCTTAAATTTTTTGCAGATGATCTTAAGGCCTATCTTATTTTTGATGAAACTAAGCAAACAGTTTCTAATCCCTTACAGGAATTTACTGAGAAACTTATGGTTTATTGCGATAATAACGGCTTAAAAATTGCCGTAAATAAATGCTCGGTTATGCATTTGGGTAAGAAAAACAAAAGAAAAAATTATTATATGGGCGATAAAGAAATCCCAAAAGTCCTTAATAATCAAGCCTTTAAAGATTTAGGAATATATTTTTCTAGTAATTTCAAATTCACTGAACATATTAATGAAGTCACTAAAAAAGGCAGAGCACTGTCATTTGCACTTCTAAAAACACTTAAGACCCGTGATCAAAAATTTCTAATAAATATGTTTTGTACTTATGTTAGACCAATTCTTGAATTTAGTTCACCGATTTGGAATCCATACACAAAAATAAATATTAATAAAATTGAACATGTTCAGAAAACTTTTCTCAGAGTTATCTATTTTAGATGTAATAAAACCCCAAAAAACAATCCATTACAATTTGGTTCGATCCCAAACTATATTGAACTCCTTAATATTATGAAAATTGATTCCTTAGAATTAAGACGCTTAAAAGCTGACCTTAAACTTTTTCACAAAATAATTTGGGGGCATGTAATTGTAGAACATAAAAATGCCTTCTCCTTTTATGAGTCCAGAACAAGAGGGGATACCTTCAAACTAAAAATATCGCCATGTTCAACAAGTTTCCGTTATAACTCATTTTTTATTAAAACTGCAAGAAATTATTTAAAACTACCAAAAAATTTAAGAAAAAATGATCCAAAAACTTTCAACAGACTCCTGGATAAGATTGATGTTCAGTCCCCTGTTCTTTCGCCATTGCTACACATTAAATAAATTTCCTAAAATATTCACATTATATTATTTCTCCAGTCTTGGCCCGTTGTTGTTGCCTAAACCTGTGGACATTTTCTAAAATGACGATCTCGATATGTTGTTGCTTTATATTTTATTTTGACTTGGCCTTGCGCCCTGAGCGTATAAACTTGATTGATTGATATAGATAAGGAATACAAGATAGACATCCTCATTCTCAACGTCCATAAATTACTATTTTTTAGGGGAAGAAAATTCCAACAACAAAAGATGGAAAATAATAAATCACGAAAAATTCACCAATTTTCTTAAGAAAAATAACTCACTCTTAAGAAAGCTGCCTATTATGGAATGAATTACCGATAGCCCTAAAAATTTTTTTTAAATAACAATAATTTTTTACAATAGTTTTTTTAATTATAATATTGTTAGAAAAAAAGGTTGTTCTCCAAAAGGATTTTTTAAAAGAATTATGATCGGCTTTTCTGTCAAAAATAGAATTTTTGCTATTTTTTTAGAACATTTAGTGTTTTCTAAAAAAATCCTGCATCCTGCGCAGGATCCTGCAAAAAAATGTGCAGGATAAATCCTGTGCAAGATAAATCCTGCAAATCCTGCAGCAGGATCCTGTCCTGCTCTTTTAAAAAATCCTGTCCTGCAATCCTGCTCCTGCATTTTCGAAAATTCCGGTCTCTAGTTGTAAAGATACATCTACCACAGGCCCGTAGCCAAGGAGGGGGGGGGGGGGGGGGGGGGCACGTGCCCCTCCCGAAATGCCACGACCAAAAAAAATGAAAAGGGTCCCCTGTTGAAAATTTTTCGGGAATTTTTTTTTTGAAAAATTTGAAGAAGAAGTGGCCGATTTCCTTTAAAAATCGTCAAAAATTTTCAAAATTTTCTCCGGCGGTCCATATCGGGGCCGACGGAGACCCCCTTCGACCACTCTCCCCCTTGGTGCCCCTCCTGAAATTTTTTCCTGGCTACTGGCCTGATCTACCAGGAATGGATGCATTACGGAAATTTCAGTTTTTTTTAAAGAAATTATGGTTGAGTTACAGATTTTTTCAAAAAATTGTAATTACGGAGATTTCCTTTGTAAGTTTTGCCAGTGGATAGGGGCCATCGGAATACATAATTTTTTTAAAAAGGTTTTTGACAAAATTTTTGCGATTGTTTTCCCTTTTTTCTTTATGGGTTGATTTTATGCCAGTTCAATATTATTAATAATTAAATAAAGTCCCTAAAACCATAAAAGAACATATTAGGGGGGTCCATCACATCGAAAATCACTAGAAAGTTTCAAATTTCTCTTCTCAATTAGGGGTCCAAAACTACGATGCATTCCACTGGAAAAATTTTTAGATTTAAACCATTAGGGAAATGCGTTGAGAATTTAGGACCTATTTTGCAAAGTGATCAATTTTGGTCAGGTATTGCCTGAAAAAATTTCCTTAAGGAGCCACGGGGGTCCATGGATCCCTCGGACACCCCCGCCACTGCTCTACCCTGACCCTGACTCTTTGATCGGGCTCCCTTTAAAAAACTTATTTTCTCTGAATAGTTTTCTTTAAAAATTTGCCTTTTTAGGTTTATCTCAACCATTCTACCATTTATTTTTAACCCCCTTCCCCTCCCCCCGCCTTTTATCCCTTCATTTAACGAAAAAGGATCTTCATTATAGAAAATTTTTCGGGACAGGATTTAGAAAATCATCCATCTTGGCTACTTACGTATTTTGCGATTTTCAGATTGCCATCTTTCTATAAGTCATCTTTCCATAAGATATAAAGGTCCCTTCTGCCTCTAGATGCGTTTAAATCCATGGGCTCGCTGACTTTCCGCATCAACAATTTCCGCGAGTTCAGCAAACGGCCTCCTGGGAAGGCCAACATGCGCCACTGCGATGTCAAAGTCAGCGTCCGCGGACTGACCTTTGTGCTGTCCGTCTATCCACGACGCTGGCCAAAGGATCCGACACACTGCATGGGGGTCATTCTGAAGTGCGAGAACACCAGTGGGTGCGATGAGAAAGGTGAGGATGGCAAAAACCCCCATTTAGGGTCTGACCATAATATGACTCGGAAAGGAGCTCTTTAGTAATTATACTAGTCAACTATTGGCGTGTTGGGCCCCCTTTCTTAAGAAAATTATTCAATTTTTAGACAAAATGAAAATTTTCTAGGACATAACTGTTTAAGGGGTGCGGTCAACATCAACATTATTGGCGTTTGGGTCACCACCGGACTTTTTTTACTAAAAATGGGGTTTTTTTAGCTCGCAGTTGGTAGCATAGAATGTTGGAGTGAAGGCAGATCCGTAACTAGGAGGGGGGGGGGGGGCATGGGGAGGCAAGTGCCCCCCTCTCGAAATGTCAAGTCGTAAAAAATTTCATACAGTCCCCTTGTCGATTTCATCAATTTTTAAAATTTTTCTCCGGCGGCCCCCTGTCGAGGCCGCCGCACCCCCTCAATGTAGTATAAACTGTGGAATTTCATACTCGGGCAAAAAAAAGGATCAATTTTCTTGAGAAACTGACCCAATTTTCCAAAAAATTTCTCCATTTTCTTCGGGTTATTTAATTTATTTTTTGCTCGTCGCCGATAGGGGCGGGTCCAGGATTGGCTGGGAGGGAAGTACCCTCTTACCCTGATACCCATGTCCAGGGCTTAACCAAAAATTTTTTAGGAGGTGTCTACGGCCCATTGAGCTTTTCTTTAACATTTTTTTAGAAAAAAATTTCTTTACATTTCTTTAGAAGACCCATTTCTTTAGAAAAAATGGTCATTTTTGCACTTTTGGATAAATTCTATCGTAATTCAGGGTGTCGACTGCACCGATAGGGGCCGCCGTTTGAGATTTTAGACCCATTTCTTTAGAAAATTAGTCAACTTTTTCTTTTAATTTTCGATCTTTTCTTCCCTTCCCGCCGACCTCCTACAATATCCCCTCGTATCCCCCTAGATCCGCCCCTGGTCGCCGACCCCTTTTTCTACATTTGCAACGTGTTAGACATGTATTTATAAATTTATTCCTGTACAAAAGATAATGGATCCTGCTGGAGCTGTCTGGCCTCTGTGACCATGCGAATCAAGACATTGCTCAAATTGGAAAGGGAGGACTACATCATCTACAAGTTCACGCACAAGTTCTACAATAAAGAGGAGTCATCTTTGGAATGAGAGGACAACGTAGCGCACGCTTTCGATGTAAGTAATGAATGGCTCAAACCAGGCCCGTAACGAACCCGACCATTTCGGGGGAGCAAGAGGGGGGGGGGCGGCGAGCAAAAAAAAAACGATGTTCGGCGGCCCGAAGGACCGCCGGAGAAAATGAATTTGGCAGCTTTTTATACAGAAATTTGGTCATTTTTTGTTTTAGAACAAGTATTTAGGGTGCCGGCGGCCCTGATCAGGGCCGCCGGAGAAAATTTTGAAAAAATGGGTCAGTTTCTTAAGAAAATTGGTCATTTTTTTGGGGTACCGGCGGCCCCGATAGGGGCCGCCGGATAAAATTTTAAAAATTTAGACGAAATCAACAGGGGGGACCCTTATGAAAATTTTTCGACCTGGCGTTTCGGGGGAGGGCAAGGCCCCCCTTGCCCCCTCCCTCGTTACGGGCCTGGCTCAAACCAAAACTTCAAACCTGGCTTCGCCTACACTTTTAAAAAATAAAAAGCAGTAGATTATGCTCATCGGAAATTTTTTTTGAAAATCTTCATTTTTTTCAAAAAATTCATATTTTGAAAATTCCAGAATTATCATTCATATCCAAAAATATCGTAAAAATGGACTTATTTTTTCGACAGAAAGAAGGTCAATAATCATTTTTTACAGTATTTGATGGATTCAAAGAAGGTTCTTTACAACGAGAAAGACGATACGCTTGAGCTGATTGCGGAAATCTCGGTAGATGCACCCGTGGGTGTCCTGTGAGTTATATGTAGTTATTATTTACAAGTAACAGTTGAAGGAGGAAGGGGAGAGCAATGGCGGCGTAGCTAGCAGGAACCGCGAAAAATTAAAAAAAAGATTGCAGGGGATGGGAGTAGGTGTAGGTTAAAGAAAAACGAAAAATGGGCTTATTTTTTTGTTTGCTTGGTAACCTTCTCCCTCTCACTCCTCGGGGATGCTCCTTCAGATTTTTTCCCATTGGCAAAAAGTTATGGCCGAACTACTGTGAGTTTTACTACATAATTAATTTTGGTCATAACTAAATTTTAAGCGGACCATTTAAATGAGATTTTGTAGTTTTTTAACGACAATAGGTTGCAATCTCTGGCGCGTTTCGCGCCAGAGATTTGAGTAGCTTCATGAAAACATATCCAATTCTCTCCTTCACATTTTTATTCCATTTATTTCATTTTGTTCACAGGGAGTTGCCGAAATCGGATGCCATCCAAGTGAACAAGGAAATGGTGATCATCAACAAAATCGTAAAAATTTCTTTGAAAATTTTTATTTTTATTTTCAAACCAATGAAACCATGTCTTAGCAATTGGCCATGCACTCCCGTTACTTCCACTCCATGTTCTATAATGCGCAATTTGACGAGGGGAAGAGTGGTGTGTATAAGTTGGAGATCGAGGCACCGGCCACCGCGGAACACTTTAAACGGATGTTGCAGACAATGTACCCGGAGAACAGACAATTGGATGGTAGGGTTTACGAATTCGACGGCCTCGATTGAAGCCACCGAGATTTTTTTTTGTAAAAAAAAGAATCCTTGCATTTTTTTTTAACTTGGCATTTCGGGGGAGAGGGGTTACAAGTAGTTCCCAATGGGCTCCGGTAGCGGGTAGCCCAAACCCTTTGGCTGACCAATGCCTATTGGCCGCCCTAATCCCTTGGGCTACCCAAGGACATTGGCCATTCAAAAAAGATTAATTACCATTGAGGGATATCAATCTAATTTAATAAACACGCCACCAACCTAGGTCACCTTCATTAATCTCTCTCTTTGTTTAAGCACAATTTTTAAATTAATAAATTCAAATAAAAATATTATCAAAAATCGAATTTTAGTTTGATTAGTTTTATCAAATTGAGTTTTGAAGTCAAAGAAAATCCGAAAATCATTAGTGACTCGTGCTCGGCTCATCTGAAAATTTTGTAATCCGCTTGCATTCTCCACAATTGGGGGAGCAGCGGTAGCCCCAAGTGAGCAATAATTTCCTCTTTTCAATTGTGCTGCGCCCCTTTTTTGATGCTGTCGAATACACACTCGAACCATCATCAGGTGCTGCATCTGTTGGACGCTCCTCAATAAAGGCTTCTAGAGTCCTGTAAGCCTGAAAAGAATAATCATTTCTATTTCATTTTCTTAAACAATCTAAACAAAATGTCATAAAGAATCTTTCGAAACAGTAGAATTTTAAATAAAACTAGATTATAAGCAAAATGATTGAGGATGAATTCTTTCTATTTTTACATCTGTTTTTCTCGACCTTTTCTCTTTCTTCTTTAAATTCCATACATTATACAGCAAGAAAAAAGATCTTATAAAAATAAGAAAAAACATAGAGAAAGTTAGAATCACTCTAACTAACATAATTTCACTTCAAAATATAAATTTATTAAAAGGGTTGAAAGATTCCTTATGGTAAAATCTCTACCAATCTGAGGTGTTCGGTTTTGTATTGTTCGGCACATTCAACATCATCATCCATCCGGTGACCTATACCAGGGCCCAATGGTATTGACGGATCNGCTACCCAAGGACATTGGCCATTCAAAAAAGATTAATTACCATTGAGGGATATCAATCTAATTTAATAAACACGCCACCAACCTAGGTCACCTTCATTAATCTCTCTCTTTGTTTAAGCACAATTTTTAAATTAATAAATTCAAATAAAAATATTATCAAAAATCGAATTTTAGTTTGATTAGTTTTATCAAATTGAGTTTTGAAGTCAAAGAAAATCCGAAAATCATTAGTGACTCGTGCTCGGCTCATCTGAAAATTTTGTAATCCGCTTGCATTCTCCACAATTGGGGGAGCAGCGGTAGCCCCAAGTGAGCAATAATTTCCTCTTTTCAATTGTGCTGCGCCCCTTTTTTGATGCTGTCGAATACACACTCGAACCATCATCAGGTGCTGCATCTGTTGGACGCTCCTCAATAAAGGCTTCTAGAGTCCTGTAAGCCTGAAAAGAATAATCATTTCTATTTCATTTTCTTAAACAATCTAAACAAAATGTCATAAAGAACCTTTCGAAACAGTAGAATTTTAAATAAAACTAGATTATAAGCAAAATGATTGAGGATGAATTCTTTCTATTTTTACATCTGTTTTTTCTCGACCTTTTCTCTTTCTTCTTTAAATTCCATAGAAAAATACAGCAAGAAAAAAGATCTTATAAAAATAAGAAAAAACATAGAGAAAGTTAGAATCACTCTAACTAACATAATTTCACTTCAAAATATAAATTTATTAAAAGGGTTGAAAGATTCCTTATGGTAAAATCTGTACCAATCTGAGGTGTTCG
The DNA here is from genome assembly GCA_001026735.1 of Rotylenchulus reniformis. Classification (NCBI taxonomy): domain Eukaryota; kingdom Metazoa; phylum Nematoda; class Chromadorea; order Rhabditida; family Hoplolaimidae; genus Rotylenchulus; species Rotylenchulus reniformis. Next base: position 1,567 of record LDKF01004197.1, on the reverse strand, counting down.
GTTTTGTATTGTTCGGCACATTCAACATCATCATCCATCCGGTGACCTATACCAGGGCCCAATGGTATTGACGGATCCAATGCTGTCGGTTCCTTTGGTGGTTCCTTCTTTAAACAATTTTTGGTTTTTTTCACTCCCTCCTTCCCTACCGCAACCCGGGGTGGTATGTTCTCTATCCACTTTAAAATGTGCTGATCCTCGCTCTAAAGATATTAAAAATTTACACTCCAACTTGATTCTTTTTTACCTCCTCCACCTGCCCAAGCTGGCTCATTTTAGCCCACTCTTCCCCATCAATCCACTGAAAATATTTCTATTTTCAGAAATCAATCTTTAAACTTACCCCCTGATTGCCCCCATTCTTTTGCATTCTGCGCCATAATTCAACAGCCATCTCACGACCCCAAAAACGGCCAATAAGCCTTGATGCCTTAAATACACAAACCCTTGATTACATTGACCACTAACCCTTACTCTTAGTTCATCTTCATGAACGATAAGCACGCCCCGGCCCCACGGAGTCTGTATACGCCAATCTTTGTATTTTGCATAATACCATAAATGGTTAGACGAACACATTACGCACACTGTGAGGTCATGAAATCTTATTGCCTCAATTTGGAACCATTCATCTCGCTTCCCTGGATAGAAGTGTTCAAAACCCTTCGTATCTGGATGCATTCCTCCATCAGTGCAGTGATCACAACCTTCGTGTTGATCCTTAAAATTATAAATAGAGGAAATTTTTCATTCATCCACCTCCCCAACCATTTTAATCAATCATTCATTCTTCCATTCTCAACTATTAAAAATGACCAACTCATTAGACCGAAAAACCCTCATCAATCAACTCATTCCTACGGTTAACATTATCGAGAGCCCCACAGAACTAAAAATAGAATCAAATCGTCTGGATACCCCAAAATTTATCAAATGTGACAACGATTTAGCGTGCCGCGAGTGCAGCAAGACTGATTACCTAGTATCAAAAGACGGCGTTTACATACGCTCTAAACGCCTCAAAGATGGAGAAAAATTTGTCTCTTTTGATCATATCTACGAAATACCGCAATACTGCGCTTTTGGTCTACGAAGCAGACGCCTGTTTCGTTTTCCCTACGTATTTTCCCACCAAAATTGTAAACCAATGCGAAAGCGCCCGGTAAAACATCAAGAAAAACAGGAATCGACGCCCATCATAACCGGTATTTTGCCCAACCTCAGCTCCATGGATCAATCAGAGGAGGAACCCTCCAAAGAAGCGACAACAACCGAGAACGCACAATTCGCAAGGGAACACCAAGAGAACGCTGCACCCATTCTAACAACCATTTTACCCCACTTAATTCCACATCATGAGGAAATGGTAAAACCACGATCGGACGATGCCCCAATATTGACAACCGTTCTACCTCATCTTCTATCGAGACAACAGGAAATGAATAAGGAAGAGAAAAAGACGGAGAGTGATGAAATTCCCATTTTGACCACATTGATGCCCCATTTAATTTCACCCCATGAACAACAAGAACAAGAGATGATGAAGAAATCGATGGATATCAAGGAG